>CAUYPK010095829.1:0-13364 GCA_963574355.1 Loris lydekkerianus | reverse complement strand
AAGACATTACTCAGAAATAAAAACAAAGCAGGAGGAATCACGCTACCAGACCTCAGACTATACTATAAATCGATAGTGATCAAAACAGCATGGTACTGGCACAAAAACAGAGAGGTAGATGTATGGAACAGAATAGAGAACTAAGAGATGAACCCAGCTATTTACCGTTATTTGATCTTTGACAAGCCAATTAAAAACATTCAGGGGGGAAAAGATTCCCCCCTTTAACAAATGGTACTGGGTGAACTGGCTGACAACCTGTAGAAGACTGAAATTGGACCCACACCTTTCACCATTAACTAAGATAGACTCTCACAGGATTAAAGATTTAAACTTAAGACATGAAACTATAAAAATACTAGAAGAGAGTGCAGGTAAAACTCTTGAAGAAATCGGTCTGGGCAAGTATTTTATGAGGAGGACACCCTAGGCAATTGAAGCAGCTTCAAAAATACACTACTGGGACATGATCAAACTAAAAAGCTTCTGCAAGCCAAGAACACAGTAAGTAAAGCAAGAAGACAGCCCTCAGAATGGGAGAAGATATTTGCAGGTTATGTCTCCAACAAAGGTTTAATAACCAGAATCCACACAGAACTCAAAACATATAAGCAAGAAAAGAACAAGTGATCCCATCACAGGCTGGGTAACAGACTTGAAGAGAAACTTTTCTGAAGAAGACAGGTGCACAGCCTACAGACATATGAAAAAAATGCTAATCATCTTTAATCATCAGAGAAATACAAATCAAAATGACTTTGAGATATCATCTAACTCCTGTAAGATTATCCAATTTCACAAAATCCCAAGACCAGAGATGTTGGCGTGGATGTGGAGAAAAGGGAACAGTTCTACACTGCTGGTCAGAATGCAAATTAATACATTCCTTTTGGAAAGATGTTTGGAGAACACTTAGAGATCTAAAAATAGATCTGCCATTCAATCCTATAATTCCTCAACTAGGTATATACCCAGAAGACCAAAAATCAAATTATAACAAAAATATTTGTACCAGAATATTTATTGCAGCCCAATTCATAATTGCTAAGTCATGGAAAAAGCCCAACTGCCCATTGATCCACGAATGCATTAATAAATTGTGGTATATGTACACCATGGAACATTATTCAGCCTTAAAGAAAGATGGAGACTTTACGTCTTTCATGTTTACATGGATGGAGTTGGAACATATTCTTCTTAGCAAAGTATCTCAAGAATGGAAGAAAAAGTATCCAATGTACTCACCCCTACTATGAAACTTATTTATGGCTTTCATATGAAAACTATAAACCATTTATAACCTAAGAATATGGGAAAGGTGGGAGAGGAAGGGGAGGGAGGGGAGATCATGGGCAGAGAGAGGGTGATTTTTGGGATTACACCTGCGATTCATCTTACAAGGGTACATGTGAAACTTAGTAAATGTATAATATAAATGTCTTAACACAGTAACTAAGAAAATGCCAGGAAGGCTATGTTAACCAGTGTGATGAAAATGTGCCAAATGGTCTATAAAACCAGTGTATGGTACCCCATGATCGCATTAATGTACACAGCTATGTTTAATTAAAAAAAAAAAAACAAAACAAACAAACAAACAAACAAAAAAAAACAGCCCTGGCCAAAAACTGAAAAAAATAAGTAAATAGAATCTCAAAAAAAAAAAAAAAAGTGCTGGAGTTCTATACAATATAATCAGGCAAGAATAGAAAATAAAGGACATCCAAACGGGGGCAGAGGAGATCAAACTCTTGCTCTTTGCTGATGATATGATCTTATACATAGAGAACCCCAAAGACTTAAAAACAAGACTCCTAGAAATGATCCAAAAAATACAGTAATGTCTCAGGATATAAAATCAATCTACACAAATCAGTAGCCTTTGTATATGCATGTAAGAGTCAAGACCAGAAGCTAATTAAGGACACAATTCCCTTCACAGTAACTTCAAAGAAAATGAAATAGGAATGTACATAACAAAAGAGGTGAAGGACCTCTATTAAGAAAATTGCCAAAACCCTAACAAAAGAAATAGCAAAAGATATTAACAAATGGAAGAACATACCATACTCATGGCTGGGAAGAATCAACATTGTCAAGATGTCCATAATTCTCAAAGTAATCTACAGATTCAATGCAATCCCCATTAAAATACCATCATCATACTTTTAAATTTTTTCTTCATTTTGTGTGGAACCAGAAAAAAAACCTGAATAGGCAAGGCAATTCTTCATAATAAAAACACAGCCAAGGGTATCACCCTACCAGACCTTCAGTCATACTACAAGGCCACGGTGATCAAAACATCATGGTATTGGCACAAAAATACAGACATTGACATTTGGAACTGAATAGAAAACCATGAGATGAAACTAAAATCTTATGGCCATCTGATTTTTGATAAAGAAAACAACAACATACACTGTGGGAAATAATCCCTATTTAATAAATAGTGTTGGAAGAACTGGATAACCACAATGTAAAAGACTGAAACTGGACCTGCACCTCTCACTACTTACCAAAATTAATTCAAGACAGATAAAAGATTTATATCTAAGGCATCCAAACAATAAAAATCCTCAAAGAAAGTGTGGGGAAAACACTTGAAGATATCTGCCTGGGGAAAGATTTAATGAAGACTTCCATGGCAATTCTAACAAGAAAAATAAACAAATGGGACTCAAGTATTTAACTGAAAAGCTTCTGTACAGCTAAGGAAACAACAACCAAAGTAGACAGACAACCTTAAGAATGGTAAAAGATATTTCCATATTATGAATCAGACTAAAACTTGATAACTAGGATCTATAGAGAACTCAAATTAATCAACTAAAAAAGACCCAACAATCCCATATATCAATGGGCAAGAGACATGAATAGAACCTTCTCTAAAGAAGACAGACGAATCGCTAACAAACAGGAAAAAATGCTTATCATCCCTAATCATCAGAGAAATGGAAATCAAAACCACCCAGAAATATTATCTAACCCCAGTGAGAATGGCCTACATCTTAAAGTCTCAAAGCTGCAGGTGCTGGATGTGTTAGTGGGATTGCAAACTAATACAACTTTTTTGGAAGGAAATATAGAGAATCCTCACAGAACTCAAATTAGACCCCCCATTTGATTCTGAAAATCCCATTACTGGGTATCTACTCAGAAGAAAAAAAAAAATCCTTTTATCATAAGCACATCTGTACTAGACAGTTTATCGCAGCTCAATTTACAATTATCAAAATGTGAAAACAGCCTAAATGCCCATCAACCCAGGAATGAATTAACAAGCAGTGGTATATGTATGCCATAGAATACTATTCAGCCACTAAAAAAGATGAAGACTTTACATCTTTTCTATTAACCTGGATGGAGGTGGAACATACTCTTCTTAGTAAAGCATCACAAGAATGGAGAAGCAAGAATCCAATGTACTCTGTTTTAATATGAAGACAGTAGATGACCTAATACAAGGGAAGGGGAATGAGTGAGGGGGGCAGAAGGGAGGTGGGGGGGGTGTCACGGTGTATGGCACTCCTCTTGGGGGCAGGACACAATTATAAGAGGGACTTTATCTAACAAATATAATCAGTGTAACCTAATTCTTTGTATCCTCAATGAATCCAAAACAATTAAAAAAAAAAAAAAAACCCACAAAAGTAATGTGATACAATTCCTTATACAAGGAGTGCATAAATAACGCAATGAAGTAAATCTTTACATTCTGATAAGCAATATTGTCCAATTATTAAAAGTTGTTTGTTTTTTACACACTCTCACTATGTCACCCTTGGTAGAGTGCTGTGGCATCACAGCTCACAGCAACCTCAAACTCTTGGGCTTAAACAATTCTCTTGCCTCAGCCTCCCAAGTAGCTGGAACTACAGGCGCCCACCACAATGCCCAGTTTTTTTTTTTTTGTTTTTTTTTTTATTGCAGTTGTCATTATTGTTTAGCTGGCCAGCCCTGGTGTATGTGGCTGGCACCATAACCACTGTGCTATAGGCGCCAAGCCAAAAGTTTTAAAGCAAAGTGTTAAGTATTGTTATAGCATGAACCCATTTGTGAAAAATATAGAAATGTGACTATATGTACATATCTATATTTATACTTTTATATTTGCATATACATAGAAAATCTCGAAAATATATTAGTCATTGCAGGTGGGAATTTTATTTTTATTTTCCACTCTTCAGAATACTAATATGCTGATTTTATCACTTAAATTTAATTTTAAAATTGAAAATATTTTGTGCTTAGGTATAATAAAATTTCCATACTTGATCTAGATCTCAGTAAATGAGTTTATTATTGAAAAGTGTAAAATGAAAAAAAATGGGACATTCTAGGTAAATGGTCAGATCTAAGTTGTAAAATACAAAAGCTTCTGGATGTTTAGTATTTGGGCAAATTGCTTTCCTTTTCCTCATTCTTACTAGTAAAATACAGGGAACTGAACCAGAGGGTTACTAATGTCCCTTACAGTTCTTTAACTACATAAATCATGAAGCAGAGGAGCTAGAAAGATCAAAATGTAGGGCAAAGACTAAATAGATATACCTTAAATATCAGCATCGTATGTTGGCTAGTGAAATGTCAACTTCCAGACAGTGCAGTCAGGGTTTGGATATTGTAGAAATAATTTAGAAAGCAAACTTCTTAAGACAGCTGCTTTCAATTCTACTTAATAGTAAATAACTTTTTTTCTTGACAGATGGAAAGAATTTTAATTTCTTTAATTTTCTAGTTCTTTAAATAAATGTTCTCATGATTTTTTCACTTCAAAAATATTCTCTCATTTCCCAATCTTTCAAATACAACCTATTTTTTAAATATGAATTTATCAGCATAAAATAATCCAAATAATCAAATCACAAGATTGCATATTCCCTTCATATTTCAGCTTTCTCCAACTTGCTGATGCTGCTAATATTGCTGACTTGATAAATAAACATTTTGCATGTTGTGTAGAATGTATTTCACAACTTTAAAAGTATAAGAGTAAAAGTATCAACATAATTCAAGCTTGATTTTTTTCTCTCTAGTATCAATGTAGGCATTTCTAAAGTTTCAAATGGGTTGTGTCCTAGAATTTACTTTTTAATTCAGCTAGGAATACACTTCTTTCCCACACAGGAAGAGTATTATAAATGCTGCCTGTATTCTCAATTTAAATCCTAATAACTTTATTAATCCTTATTGTACCTAAATTGGAGTATTTTCAAGGAGTAATGGAATAAAAAGAAAGCAAACCCTTTGGAGTCTGAACCAGATTGGAATCCTGGCTCCATCAACTCCCAGTTGAACAAGCCATTTATAGTCAATGCTCTTCAGCTTCCTTACCCACAAAATAGGGATCATAATATTTCATGGAAATATCTGGAGGATTATCTGAAATAATGTAAGTGGTTGTTTCTACCTTCCTGCCAACTCTGCTAGACTCCCCTTTATAGTAGGTTTTTCTATCCTACTTACTATTTTGAAACCGGAGGGATTTTTTATTTTTTGTTTGTTTGTTTGTTTTTTGCTTATTTCTTCTGCACCTCAATTATGGTATTAACATAGCCATAAAAATGGACTTTCCTAATTTTAATCATAGCCCCAAACAGCACGTGAAAGATGAATGCTGCTTCAACTCTGGAGGAATAAGAGAGCCTCAGAGCTCCCACTGTGCTTTTTGGCATTGACGGCGCCTATCACAGTGGCCATTCATACTCATTGATAACCAAGAGCACAGGTTCTGCAGTCAGAGATCAAGTTCAAAATCCTGCATTTACCAGACAAGCAAACTAAAACAATACACTTATTTAGGTCATTAAATTAGAAATGTCTTATTTTAAATCAAAACTTTAGTGTATTATATCTCAAACAAGAAGTGATACAATTAATCAAAATACGAGCTTAAACAATTGACACAGTCTTGCCATCTTAATTGTAGTTTGTTTATGCCAGCAGCAAAGAAGCTTAGAGAGTGTCAATGAAATTGTGAGAGGTATTTCCCATAGCTTGTTGAGAATTAAATATTTTTTCCTTGCAAAAGTGATCCAAAACCTAGAAGAAGTGGTAGGCAGTTGATGCAAGTTCTGACAAATATTGTGGATAACAGAGAATTTCCAAGTCCAGCTTCTGTAGTTTGAGCAGTGTTGTTTCTGTGACATGGGGTTGAGCATTGTCTTGCAAGAGGATTGGCCTGTCTCTATTGACTATTCTCAGCAGGTTAAATCACAAGCATCCTCATTGTTTCATACAATTTGTTGCAATAGATATCTATTATAATGGACTGACCAGGTTTCATGGCTTATTCATAAGCCAGAAGCTGTGGTGGATAATACCAGCACTGGACCCCCAAACAGACACCATTAGCTTTTTTTGATGAATAGTCAGTTTTGGACTGTATTTCAGCACTTCATTTTTATCCAACCATTGTGCTGAATGCTTTTGATGGTCAAAAAGAATCCATTTTTCACCACATTGTAACAATATGGTGTAAAAATGGTTTGCCTTCACATCGTTACAGCAAAGACAGGCAAGATTCGAGATGACTTTTCTCGTGCTCATTTAATTCATGTGGAACCCATCTATCCAGCTTATTTACCTTCCTGATTTGTTTTAAATGGTCCAATATTGATGGACTAGTAATATCAAACCTTTCTGCTAATTCACTCAGTTTGAGATGGATTCACTTCCAAGTGTCTACAGCTTTCAGCCCATCATTATTCACCTTGGCCCCAGGTCACTCATGTGACTCATTTTCAAGATCAAAATCACCAGAATGAAAATTCTCAAACCATCAGTGTACTGTGCATTCCTTATCCATATCCTTCCCAAACACTTCATTGATATTTCAAGATGCCTGTGCTGCATTATTTCCCCAATAGAACCTATATTCAAAAATAACATGAAGTTTTTACTTATCCATGGTTGCACAGAAATTGCTCAAAAAAAAAAAAATTGTTAAAGATAATCACAAGCCAGAACATGCCTTTGAAACAGTGAGGATGTACCATCACAATAAAAAAAAAAAAAAAAAAAAAGGAATTTCACTTGTCAAAGTGAAATGTTAGAGAAATCAACTGTCAAATTTGGTACTTAAGGAAATAGAAAATGTCTTACTTAATAACCTAATAACTTCTCTATGCTTCAATTTTCTCATCTGTAAAGTGGGGATAATAATAGTACCTGTCCCCTAAGGCTTGCTCAAAGATTAAATAAAATAATTTATATAAAATAATTATTAGAGTATATTTAATAATTGTTAAAAATTATTAATATGGCTTATTAATTATGGTTTTGATGCTTTCTAACTAAAAGCTCAAACAAAAAAAAAAAGCATGTATACATGTGTACACTGATAAATTCACTTGGAAAAATTTTACAGGTTGATTTTAAGTATTTTTAAATTTTTGGCTGGTCTCATGCCTATAATGCTGGGAAGCCTTGGTGAGAAGATCACTTGAGCTCAAGAGTTTGAGGCCACCCTGAGCAAGAGTGAGACCCTGTCTCTACCAAAAACAGGAAAATTGACTGGGCATTGTGGTGGGCACAATCTTCCTGAGGCAGGAGGATCACTTAAACCAGGAGTTTGAGGTTCCTGTGGGCTAGGCTGACTTAAGCCTGGGGCAACAGAATGAGACTCTGTCCAAAAAAAAAAAAAATTTTAATTCATTTTTTTAAAGACACTTTCCATACTTATAAGTGTAGAATCCAGAGTTTTATGTGTTCTCAGAACAGACTGATAAATCAGTGTAAAGGGATAAATCAGTTCACAAATCAGTTGTGAAAACTGTAATAGTATTAAATTTTCTGCAGCAATTCAATTTTTTATATAGTCCACAGTATGACAGAAAATTGACCTGTATTGTTCCTAGAAGTAGCAACCAATAAATAGGGACTTGTGCAGTCTCAAGACGGAGGGCTGAGGCATCTGCTGCTTGATGCCATCTGTCCACATAGCTACCAGCTGAGACATCTCATAGGCTCATCACCTCTCAGAGGTTGCCCATGAATATTCCTTATCCCTGTCAACTGGCCTCTTCATAGCAGAAGACTGCTATGTCCAGACCTTCCTTGAATCTTTCTGCTCTTTGCATACATGTTAGGTCTTAGAAGTTGCTCTGAGTGGCCAAAACCCTCTCTAGTTCCTGAGGTTTGGCCAGGAAGCAGAAAGCAGAGTTGTCTTCTTTGCTTTCTCTTTACCATCATCCATATTCATCTCACTTCTCTCCTCTCTCCCCTAGAGAGTGATAAATACTTGAGGGCTCTTGAAAGCAATGGCTTTGTGGTTTCTTCAAGTAACAATAAAATGTGAGAGTGGAGAGAGTATTTGTGTGTGATGAGTGGTGAGGGAGTAAAGAAGACAATGGTGGAAGAAAATGGCAATAGATTATGTGGATGTTTCTAAACTGTGTCCATAAATAAGCTATTTTTTCTTTTTAATTCCATTCCTTTATTTTCCCTTTCCTAATTCTACTTTCCACCTGCTGTGCTAAATAATTTTTTGCTAACATCATTCAGAGGTCTTACTGAGTCTACCTTGCTTAGATTTTATTTATTGATGTCCCAATTTATTATAGAGCTTTCTTAGTGACTCTATTCATACCGACATCCTTATCAAATCATCCATCTCTGACTTTGTTTTCTAGTGCTTTTTCCTGCACTCTCAGCTTTCCTGATTGGGAGTTTCTCTAGGTCCATTTATATTATGTCTCTATTTTTATTGGCATTTTGAGCTACTTTTTATTTCCTGGTGTTCTGTTATTTTCCAGGTCAATTTGATTTATACTTACAACGTTGGGAGAGACTATATCAAATACTTTCTCCTATTTTGTCATTTAAAGGAATCTTATTTCTCTAAAAGACCAAGGACAACTTGGAGATGTTTCTCTCTCTCTCTCTCTCTCTCTCTCTCTCTCTCTCTCTCTTTATTGAATTCTTTCCTTCTGAGATAGTGTTATACTGTGTACTACTGAATTTCAATTTGAATAGCTTGGGGACTCATCTTTTGAAATTCTTTAAAAATATGGCATTTGGTAATCTTGCCCCTGGCCACAGGAAACATTTTAGGAAATAAAGCTGTAAAGCTCTAAATTCTAAAGAACAGAGGTATTTAGTTTCTAAAAAATGACAACATTTTCCCCATGAAGGCTTATTTAAATAATATATTATTATCATTTGTATATTTACATATATGCAGAATGTAGTGAATATGTTGCCTGAAAGGAATAAGTACAGAATTCTTTTTAAAGGTTCTGACTCAGATTTGATAATAAAACAAGACAGTAACATCACATTTCCTCAATCTGAATTACCCAATATTGAGACTGATGGCATCCTCTCTTTAAATGTTTCATGTGATTGTATTATCTGTCCTTTGAAGCATACATTGTCTTGCTTTTCCTGTATATTGAAAAAATAAAGCAAGCTCCAACTGATGTTTAGGTTTAGAAACTATCAAAAGCATTTTTAAAAACCACTGCATAGGAGAGACAGAACAAGGCACTCTTAAACATCAGATTTATATTGACTTCTCATAGAGTTTGGTTACAAAAGACCCACCAGATAAAGTGGAAGAGATAAAAGAGAAGGAAAAAGAATCATTGAGTTTATTGCACATTTACAACAAAATAAATTAGTAACAGATAAAACTTATGAGTTTACAAATATCTGCCAAATTTTTCTCAATTCTGTGACTTTACATAATGTTTTAAGTGATTTTATGAAATACATACAAACATAGATTTATATTTTTATAAAAAGAAAAATAATCTCCAGTCTGCAATTGACTTAGGGCAGTTCTTTTAATCCAATCAGTCCTATTACAGCATTGTGAACACTGATTATCAATTCCCTGGACTGCACTGGATATACAATCAGTCCAATTATGATTTCCTCAAAATTAATCCCGAATCTCTTCTTAAAGGTAGATTCAGAGGTGGGATTTCATATTCTTTTCTCAAAGAGAAAGTTCATGGTATTTGTTACCGTGCTGGAAATGCCTATCTAACTTCTCTGAATTGTTTATAATGGCAGAGAGGAGGTGGCTGTGGAACTGTGTGAGGCTAACAAGTCCTGACAGAGCCAGAACACCTCCCGTCAGCCTGTACCCGGAACACAAACAAATTGGCCTAAATGGCCACAGACAACAGACACCATTATGGGGGAAATTAAGTAAATAAAGGAAAACTAGAAATGTGTTTGGTTTTAACAATAGCAAGGCTATTCTTTTTAAAGCCCTCTTCCTTCCTGCAACAATAGAAAAGTACTCTTGATAAAAAATTAAGTTTTAGAAAGTGACAAAAATCTCGTTTGGTATTATTACACATCATCTTAAGTAGGTAATCATATTTATATCATTTAATTTGGAATCTATTGATACATATACATATATTATAGGTTTGTATTCTTTTTGTACAACTACTCATTTTCTTGTAATCAATAATTGTGCCTTTTTTTAGTCTTCTCAACTTTTGTAATATCCTTAATTCTTTCTGGGTCTTCAATATATATATATCTACTTTATCAAATGTATTTTTCCTAAAGAGCTCCCTCCTGGACACACCACACTTGTCCACTCATCCCGTCCTTGGACTTATTGTTCTCTGGTCTTGCTGTTTTCACTTGCTTTCAAGAACCCAATTCTTTCTCTTTCTTAGTGTACTCTTTTGTTTTTTTGGCGCATATTCTCACTATCTCCTTAAGAAATGGTTGTTTGAAAGGTAAATCTCTGAATCCTCGAAATTCTAATGTCTTAATTCTTCTGTAAGGTTTGACTTCTGTTTTAGAATATTGCATTGTAATGCAATATTAGAGCTCAAAAATGATTTTCTATCAGGATTTTGAAAACAATGTGCATTTCTTCTTAACATCTAGAATTATTTTGAGATATTAAATGCCATTTTAATTTGCATTCTTCTGCATGTAGTCTGGCTTATAGTCTCTCTAAAATACAACACTGTGCCTTGAAGCAGGTCTGTTCTGATTTATTATGCTTGGCACTTGGTAAACCTTCTCAATCTGAAAATTGGCATACACTTCTCAAGAATATTCTCATGTTTAAAAGAATGATATTCTTATGTTATTGCTTTGTAACTCTCTATTTTCATTTTTTCATTTTTGTGTACTATTTGGATAATGGAACTTCCACATTAAGCTTCTAAGTCTTTCAGTTTTTCTAATTATTCATTTTGAACATCTTTTCTTACTTTGGTTATATTTTCTTAGAAATGTCTTTGAATTTATCATGCAAATCTTTCACTAATTTTTAAATAAATTTTGTTATGATTTTTACTTCCTCAGTTTCCTTATTCTGATTTTTTCTGTTTTTGTAGAATACTCTTCTTGTTTTACAGGTGTCATATATGTTTATAGTTCTCTTAGGATATTAACCAATTTGTTTAAATTCTGTTGTTCCCTGCATTATCTGTGTCTCTAATTTACTTTTTAAAAATTATTTTCCCTTTTTAGTCTCTACATCTAAGGTGATAGCATTTACACAATTATTCAATAATTTTTGTTGGTTAATATACAAATGAGACACTTAAAAATCTGCGTGTTAACTGACTACAGCTCAGGGATTTTTACTGGAAAGCTTTATTTCTGAGCAGTTGGTCACGCAGTTGAACTCTCATTGAGTTCTCCTGGCTTTGGAAGCTCTTTCTCAGGGGCTTTTCAGGACCTTCTGAGAATTCTCCAGGCTTTTCTTTGGGAGATGATGTCACCTGCTGATGCTGCTCTGTCATGGAAGGACAGGGAGCTAATGATCCCATCATTTAGGTGACAGACTACATTAATTCTGACAAGACCCTGAGTCTCAGACCACTCAGACTGACTTTTCAATATAATAAATCCCAGACTTCTAGTCAGGAAGGAATTGCCTAAATGCCAGTCATTTGTGCATTCCTCACATAGAATTTCAACCTACATCTCTGATTTCTTATCTTTCTGCTCTTCCTCCCCATCCACTAGCACTCACGCTTTCAAACCTAGGGTTTTCAAAGATGAACAGATCCCTTTTATACTAATTTCCTCTGCTGCATTCACTCTATAGCACCCTGCACCCCATTAAATCATTTTAACAATAATGTGTCTGTTCCCCACCTTCCAATGTTTTGTTGAACTCTTTTCATCTATTGGTGTCCTTAGTGCCGCTAAATGTGGTCTCAGAAACAAGAGAAAATAAACATGTGGATCTTTCCTTTACTCTAACGTGAGGATGGATTTGAGGGTAAAAGACTAGCAAAGGTATAAAGATTAAGTTATTGTAATTACCTGGAGGTATGATCTGGATATACAATATGTTCTTATAATGTATGATTGTGAGTGAAGAGTATAGTTTGAAAGAGATTTAGGAGTAGAATCTATAGACCAGCAGTTCTCAAACTGTGAGTCGCAACCCCTTTGTAACAATGAAAATACTCCCTGCATATCAGATATTTACATTAGGATTCATAACAGTAGCAAAATTACAGTTATGAAGTAGCAATGAAAATAATTTTATGGTTGGAGATCACCACGAGGAACTCTAAGGGTTGCGGCATTAGGAAGGTTGAGAACCACCGCTATAGATATTTGTGGCTGACTAGATGTGATAAATGATACCTTCAATAAGGACAATTTTACCTCTAAAACAGAAAAGATGAAAGGCTAATTTAAAATTTTAATGAATTTTCAAAGTTGCAAATATATTCATATTCATATTCTCAATCAGCAAAACTCTTTTTTTTTTTTGCATGCAAAGAACTTTTTAATTTTATATTTACAAGGAACCAAACTTTTTTTTTTTATGATTTACCATATTCTTCTATCAGCTGTTTCTCTTTTCATTTTCTTTGTCAGGGTCTCATACCACCATTTAATCACTTGTCCAGGCTGGAAAACTGAGCTTTATTTTTAATTCCTACTTTTCTCTTTCTTTTTTTTTTTTTTAATTTATTTATTTTTATTGTTAAAACATAGCTGTGTACATTAGTGCAATCAAGGGGTACAATGTGCTGCTTTCATATACAATCTGAAGTATTCTCATCAAACTGTTCAGCGTAGCCTTCATGGCATTTTCTTAGTTACTGTATGTAGGCAATTGTATTCTGCATTTTGTATGTTATGCCTGTACCCATTCTAAGATGCACCATAGATGTGGCCCATCCGATTACTCTCCCTCCACCCTAACCTCCCCCCTCCCTTCCTCTTCCTTGGCCCTTTCCCCATAGTCTTGTGCTATTATTGGGCTATAGTCTTCATGTGAAAACTATAATTTAGCTTCATAGTAGAGCTGAGTACATTGGATACTTTTTCTTCCATTCCTGAGATACTTTGCTAAGAAGAATATGTTCCAGCTCCATCCATGTAAACATGAAAGAGGTAAAGTCTCCATC
>CAUYPK010095827.1:0-20468 GCA_963574355.1 Loris lydekkerianus | reverse complement strand
ACCTACTGATTCCTCAATTATTGTAATTGTTTTGGGTATATATTTTTATTTTTGAAATTTACCAGTGGCTGCTGCATTTTCCACCTCGGCTTATACTCGAGTCACTAAGTTTTCCCTGTTTTTAGGGTAAAATTAAGGGGGTCGGCTTATACTTGGGTCAGCTTATACTCGAGTATATGTGGTATGTCAGAAATCCTTTCTTCTGCTTGCTCCGTTCTGTTACTGAGGGATTCTACTGTGTTTCTCAGATCCTTGAGGGCTGCAACTTCTTGCCTCAATGTGTCAAAATCTTTGGTCATTTTGTCTTTGGTCATTTGGTCTTGAGATATCTTTTGGGTTACTGCTTGGAATTCTAATTTGATCTTATTTCCCATCCAGATCCTGAATTCAATTTCTGACATCTCAGCTATTTGTTTGTGCATGGGGTCTTGTGCTGTTTCTGCCCCATTGATTCTTGGGGGAGTTGATCTACTCTGATTTTCATATTGCCAGAGTTTTTCTGTTGATTTCACCTCATGATTGTTTTTCACCATTGCCTCTGGCCATCCTCAGATTTGTGGAGGTGTCTCTCCAAGATTAGACCCCACGGGATCACTCTATTATTACTGGATCTTTGTAGGGAGTGACCCTGTGTAGTTCCTCTGGGGCTGCCTCAGCCAGGGAGTTCTGGTTGATGAAGCAGCTCCGGAGTGTGACACACCCGGATCCAGCAACAGGGCGGGAGGTGGTGCACACGGTTCTGGGAGTGCCTGGCACCCAGTGACTTTGTCACAGAGAGCCCAAGGCTCCAGCAGTCTCTGGCCAGGAGAAGGGCTCTGTCCAGAGGCAGGGAGGGCTCTGGAGGGCACGTGGCTTACAGAGTCCCTGGCCAGATGAGAGGGCTGGTGTGGAGGCAGGGAGGGTACAGGAGGGAGGAAGCAGGGTTGCGCAGCTCCTGCAGTTCCTGGTCAGGGCATGTGGAGGCCCGGCGGGCACTGGTCATGGGTCAGGGGTTGTGGTGCAGCTCTTATGGAGATCCAGGCGGTGCCAAGCCCAGGAGTTTGAGGTTGCTATGAGCTGTGACACCACGGCACTCTACCCAGGGCAACAGCCCAAGGCTCCAGTGTGCCAAAACTGGTTTCCCTCTGCCCTGAGGGTTAAGGCTGTAAGGCAGCTAAATACCTGCCTTTAGGCTGCTCAGTCACTAGGTTACTAGCTTCTGCCTGATCCTTGTTCTGAAACCCCGTGGGCAGAGTCTGCTGGGCCAGTTCTCTCACAATGGCTCCCTGCGGCCCACAGCCGAACACTATTAGCTCCGTCCGGCTCAGTGGTTCAGTCTGGGGCCCCAGACAAAGCCCAAAGTTCTCTGTACTCCTGCTCAAGCTCTTTCCAAGGCAGTTCAACTGAGTGCCAATTCCAAAAACACCGACACCGGTTTGCAGTCTCACTGCTGCTTGTATTTACAGCTGCCGGCAGGATTAGGGCAAACACACACAACCACTTGCCAGTTTTCCACTGTTTTTCTCCTCCTCTGGGGTCCAGAAGTCCCTTCCTGACTCCCTGTATCCTCAAAGGGATGATTATAGGCAGATCCTACCAGCCAGAGATGCCTGGAGTCTTATTTCCCCATACTCACCATGCCCAGTTGCAGGGAAGCTGTTACTCGGCTGCCATCTTGCTCCACCTCCTCTGACTGCCACTTTCTTTCTCTGTGTTAGTTGCATTGGAAATGCTTCAGGAGTCTCCATCATCACAATCTTATCTCTTGCTTTTCCCTGTGCCTAGAACGCCCCCTCCCCACAGAGCATAGCTAACTCTCAGCTGAATCTCCCTTCTTCTAGCAAGCTGACCGTGACTCTAGAAGGAGGTCTGTCTCCCAAGAATACTGTACCAAATCCCTCTGCTTCCCTTTGAGATTCTCAGCCTGGGCATGTCTTCTCCATTGGAAGGGCAGGAACCTGTCTCATGTGCCATGCCATGTCCCTACCATTGATCACATACCTGGCACCCTGTGTGTGCCCAGTGAGCATTTCTTGAACCAGTGATCTAGTGAAGGTGACATTTTCTAGAGAAGATGTATGCAGCCTTTTCAATGGAACACTTCTGAGCTTGTGAGTACATAGTGGGTACTTGCTTGTCCTCTAAATGCATCCTCCAGCTCAACCTTCCTCCAAAGCTCAAGTTCCCAAGTGGCCATGTAATGAGGTGGTGCGGACTCTGCAGCCTTTCTGCTGAGATCCAAATCCTGGCTTCCCTCCTTACTGACTGTGACACCCAGACAAGGTTCTCATGCCTCTCTGCCTTGGTTTCCTCATCTGTAAAGTGGGGATGACGAGAGTAACCTTCTCATAGGCTGCTCCAAGGAATAAATGAATTAATTTATGTGAAGGACATACCCAGAGCCTCCCAGATAGTAAGAGCTCTAAAAGTATAAGCCGTCATTACTCAAGGTTAGGGACTGTCTTCTATTTATTTTTGTATCCCCCAAATGCCTAACCTAGTCCTGACAAAAAGAATGTGCTCGATAAATGTTTAATTTTAATTTTTGTCTGTATTTTGCAGTCCAGAGGTCTTTTATTTCTTTTCTACATCTATTCATCCCTGGATCCATAGGGAACAGGTTCCAGCAGCTCCCGCTCCTTTCTGTTTGGTTTTCACAGAGAATGCTTCACTGGGAGGAGCTGGCTGGTGCTTCTCTGGTACCTTTCTCTTTGGCTTCCTTCTTACTCAGATCATTTTCCTTTATGTGTCTTGGGAAGTTATCTCTGTTCTCAGAGCACTTAATAAGCCCACTATAAATTCTCTTGGCAAGAGTCTTTCCCTTAATTCATATGTTTAAAGCCAAGAGCATGCTGAATGACACTGCAGACTCTTCCGGTTTTGTGGTGTAACATCTGGGGGCATGCCTTTTTCTGACAGGGCCCATTCCTTGGCCATCTACAGTGTCCTCTTTCTTGAATATTCACACGCATGTGGCCAAAGGAGCATGGCTCAAAAGCCATGACTTTTAAAAGGCCCAGAGGACACACAGCTGGTGCCTCTCCTCTTTCTCTTTGTGTTCTGTGGTGGGTCTGTGACTCCACATCAGGACAAGTGACTAAGCACGGCCCAGAGGCAGGAGACCTCCTTAGCCTTGGGAATGGCACATTTTACTGGTCAGCATACTTTCTTCTTGGGAGGAAAGTCAGTGTGAATGGATGGCTTACAGCATGTATTTTGGGCCGGAGGGTCACCAGTTTGAATTCCAGCCCAGCCACTCCCCAACCATGCTGGGTCTTAGTTTCCTCAGAGTTAAGCTGTGGGTAATGGTTGCATCTCCTTGTCAGGGTTGTTGCAATAGGTAAGCCAAACAAAGCACTTAGCCCAGGACAGGCATAAGAGATTAATGAATGTTAGTAAGTTCCAAAACAATAATTAAGACTATGGATACTTTGCCCCAAGGTGATATATTTGTTTTGCATGGAAATCCTTAGTGTGAAGTAATAACACTGAGGTAATATTCAGCTAGCACTTACTAAGTGCCAGACACAGTTGTAAGAGCTTTCAATGTACATGTATTAGCTAATTTAATTCTTTCATCAGACTTATAAAATAGGTAGTGTTATTATTATCTTCATTTTACAGATGAGGAAACTGAAGCACAGAGAAATCTCTTGAGAGGATCCATATGAGTGCAGACTGCGCAACAAGTTTGGTTTGGGATGAGAGACCCCATTTTCAATATCTAGCAAGCAGTCCTAAAGTATCCCCTAACATCTGTGGAACAAGTCAGTGTTGTTTTTTTTTTTAATTAAAAATTAAGAACACTTGTCCTTCAAAAGATGCTATTAAGAGCATGTAAAGATAAGAAATGGATTGAGAAAAATATTTGTTATTCACATATCTGATAAAGGATTTGTGTCAGAGTATACACAGAAGTCCTGTCAAAAGGCAACAATAGGAAAAAAATAATCAAAAATATTTTTTAACAATGAGAAAATGATTTGAGTGGACACTTCAGCAAAGAAGATAAATGGGTGGCAAATAAGCACACGGACAGCACACTAATCCTTATGGTCTTAATGCAAATTGAGACCACTTTGAGATACAGCGTGCCTGCTAGACTAGCCAGATTTAAAAAGAGGGAGTATGCCAAGCTTTGACGTGGATGTGGGGCAACTGAAACTCCACATGCTGTTAGGAATGTGATGTGGAAAGCTGCTTTGGGACACAATTTGGGAATTTCTTAAAAAGTTAAAATTATACCTTCCCTATGATCCTGGTCATTCCCAGGATCCTCCTCCATTTCTAGTCCAAAGAAGTGGAGGCACATGTCCACAGCAAGACTTGTACATGAATGTTCGCAGTGGCCCATTGAGTGAATGGATAAGCCAATTTTGCTGTGTCCTGGCAATGGTATAGTACTCAGTAATAAAAAGAACACACAACAAAATAGTTATGCTAAGTGAAAAAAGCCAGACAAAAAATTGAGTGTATCTTTGTGATTCCAGTGACGTAAAGTTCTGTAAAATGCAAGCCAGTCCATACAAACAGAAAGCCACTTGGTGGTTGCCTTGGGGTGGAGGGATAGAGGGAGGCTTTCCCAAGGGGCTTGGGGAAACGTCAGAAGCAAAGGATATGTTTACCATCCTGATGGTGACAGTTTCACAGGTATACTTATTTGTCCAAACTTACAGATTATGTGCTTTAACTATCTCCATTGTTAGTATGTCAATTATACCTCAATACAGAATTAAACAGCAACAGTCAGGAGCCGCCAAGTGAGGAACTGGTGGCCCTTGGAGGTCCAGGGTTGTTCACCTCAGTATTCTTCTAGGTTCCTGCCTACAAAAAGTTATTTTATTTTATTTATTTATTTATTTTTGAGATAGAGTCTTACTATGTCGCCCTTGGTAGAGTGTCGTGGTGTTACAGCTCATAGCAACCTCAAGCTCTTGGGCTTAAGTGATTTTCTTGCCTCAGCCTCCCAAGTAACTGGGACTATAGGCACCTGCCACAAAGCCTGGCTACTTTTCTTTTTTTGTTGTTGCAGTTGTCATTGTTGTTTAGTTGGCCCCGGGCTGGGTTCGAGCCCTCCAACTTCAGTGTATGTGGCTGGCACCGTAACCACTGTGCTATGGGTGCCAAGCCTAAAAAGTTATTTTTTAAAAATAAAATCTTCAGTGCAGGTCAGACCCCATACTAGAAACTTCCCTTGTTTTCTCAGGAACTGGGAAGAGCCTTTGTAACCAAATATCCCCCCAAAAGAACATAGGCGGGGTGGGAGTGGGGGAGGTGTTTCTGCTCAGAGGGCCACTGGGGAGAGCTTAGGGAAGTCCCTTCAAACCTCAGTCTAGCTTCCCGATTTACAAATGTGTTATTCTGGGCCTTCTGTATTGAGCTGTGTTCCCTAAACCTTCTAAAACGAGGGGGGCATTAAAGAATAAATGCGTTTCAGTGACGCTGTCACATAGCCTCACCAGCCTCCCTGGCACAAAATGGAGGGAGGGAAAAGGTGTTGAGGCAGGCAGACCGCTGGTGTTTTCTGGGCCCAGGCTGGGTGGCACTTCATTGTCAAGCTCCCTGGGGAAGTCAGGCTGTTTCATGCATATTCCAGCTTGCCTCCTGGTGAGGAGTACTGGGCTGACAGGGCCAGGCTAACAATGTGCTTGTTCACAGTCTGGTGAATGGCCCTTCTTGCACAGACTCCAGTGGAGGTTTTTAATGATGTTCAGCAATGGTGTTCAATGGAAATAATGACTGAATTCCATACCACAGCCTCTTGGTGTGTCTGTGTGGGGGAGCTGGAGGTGGAGGATACAGACCAAGGCAAATACCATTTGGCTCCCTATCTACATCCAGGAGGCAAATGTGGACTTCCTCCTGACCCCACCTCCAGGCTTGGCCATCTACTGGGTAAGGACCCGTCTGCTGGACTGCTGGCATTAAGTAGGTTGTTAGTCTCTTCTTTTTTTTTTGAGACGGAGTTTCACTCTGTCACCTTGGGTAGAGTGCCTTGGCATAATAACTCACAGCAGCTTCAAACTCCTAGGCTCAAGCAATCCTCCTGCCTTAGATTCCTGAGTATCTGGGACTACAGGCACCCACAACAAGGCCTGGCTATTTTTAGTGATGGGGGTACAGGGCCTCATTCTTGCTCAGGCTGATCTCAAACTCCTAAGCTCAGGCAATCCACCTGCCTCAGCCTCCCAGAGTGCTAGAATTATAGGCATGAACCTCTGTACCTGGCCTAGGTTGTCAGTCTCTAATCGGCACAGTTGACAGTGTAGATCAGTGATTTTCAACTGGGGTGCTGTGAGAGGATCTTAGGTGTACCGAGAACATTTTTAAAAATCATTAGTTAAATTATTTTCAAAAGAAGTTCAAACTACAGTAAATATATCCTTTTTTTACTCTTTTTGTTTTTTTTTTTTTTGATCAACATCATTTAAGTGTGCCGTCGAAGTTTAACTATAGGTTCAAGCGTGCTGTGAGATTAAAAAAGGTTGAAAAACACTGGTGTAGACAAAGGCGCAGGCACCAGAAAGTAGGAGGGAAGGAGTGAATGGGCAATGAGTGCAGAGTGAACTGAGAGTTCACCTAACCCCTGGCCTCTTTGGTTGAATCGTTCCTTGTTGTGGGGGGCTATTCTGTGCACGGTAGGATGTTTAGCTGTATCCCTGGCCTGTGCCCACTAGATGCCAGTGGCCTATCCCACCTCCCAATTCATGATCATGACAATCAAAACTATTTCCAGGCCAGAGCAGTGGGTCATACCTGCAATCCTAGCAGGTATGACTCTGGGAGGCTGAGGTATGTGGAGCACTTGAGCTCGGGGGTTAGAGACCAGCCTGAGCAAGAGTGAATCCCGGTCTCTGCTAAAAATAGAAAAGTTAGCTGGGCATTGTGGTGGGCACCTGTAGTTCCAACTACCAGGGAGACAGGAGGATCACCTGCACCCAATAGTTTGAGGTTGCTGTGAGCTATGACACCACAGTCCTCTATCCAGGGCAACCAAGTGAGACTCTGTCTCAAAAACACAAAAACAAACAAACAAAAAAAACCTGTTTCCAGATGTTGCCAAATGTCTTATAGTGGGGTGAAAACACTCCTTGTTTGACTAACCGCTTTTGAACTCAGTTGGATCACTGGCAGAATGGCCACACTTGATCTCCCTAAGGACGAGAGATTGAACTAGGCCTGCACTATTCAATGCAACAGCCACAAGCCACAGGTGATACTGAGGTTTGGTGTATGGCTGGTTGGAACTGACATGTGTTGTCAGGGCAAAACATATGCTGGGTTTTAAATTCTTGGAATGATAAAAAGAATATAAAATGTCTCACTGATAACTTTCTTATTGATCACATGTTGAAATGATAGTATCTCAGGTATATTGGGTTAAATAAATTACATTATTAAGATTAATTTTGGCTAAATGCAGTGGTTTATGTCTGTAATCCCAGCACTTTCGGAGGCTGAGGCAAGAGGATCATTCAAGGCCAGGAGTTCAAGATCAGCTTGGGTAACATAGTGAGACATATAGAGATATGTCTCTATAAAAAAATCAGCCAGGTGTGGTGGTGGTGTGTATCTGTAGGCCCAGATACTCCAGATGCTGGGGCTCCAGAAGGATTGCTGGAGCCTAGGAGTTTGAGGTTACAGTGTGCCACAATGACACCACTGCACTGTAGCTGGGGCAACAGAGTGAGACACTGTTTCAAAGAAAAAAATTAATTTTGCCTGCTCCTTTTACTTTTTTAAATATGGCTACCAGAAGATATAAGATGGCCTGTGTTGTAGGAGACCGAGCGCCAGGGTTATAGAAGCGACCACCTCTTGGAGGGAGGCGCTGGGAGCGAGACAATCTCCTAGCTGGCTTGGAGATGTTTTGCAGCCTGGAGACAAGCCCTCAAGCAACTGCATGTGTTAATGAGATAAGATTGGTCCTTATTAGCAAGCAGGTATTATACTGTGGGCATTTGTGGTGCAACAGGGTGGGAGTTGAGCCCATGAGGAAAGAGCACATAGCAATCATTAAGCACATAGCTCTAGTACGTGAGCCCCCACACCTGTTGTATAATACTCTAATAAAAGGCCACAACAGAGGTACTCAGAACTCTCCCTGCATCTGTGGGAAGCCCACCTCTTGCAGGCTGGTACCTTCAATCCAGGTCCCAGCTGTTTTTATTCCCAAGGTGATGGGGTGCCAAAGCGGGTACTGATACTGGTGTCCAGAAGGACAAAGTCAATTATCTTTGTCACAATCCCTGTATCAGTGTGATGGCATGCTGACAGGGAGGTGACCCATGGCAGCATGGGTTCTAGGGTGGACAAGAGTTGCTCACCTGAAGAAGTGATGGTAGAGTGGTGGAAGAAATGGAAGAGGATGAGGGGAAGGGACAGAGGAGACAGCTGAGGCCGAAGTGCTGTGGTGGAGGGAGTGGGATGTGCCTGAACCACAGACAGAGGCCACATAGTGGTGTGCAAAGGCCAGGGAGGCTGGCAGGGAATAGATTACAGAGGGCTTGGGTGAGGTGTGGGTGAGGAGTCAGTCTCCATTCTAAAAGCGGTAGGAGGCAATTGAAAAGAATTTGAGCAGTGGTGTGACATGATCAGACTTGCATTTTAAAAGTCTCTGTCTTTATTTCCCCTCCTGAGGGGTCTTAGAGGGTCCTAGAATCAGACTTCTGGGCCCAAATCACAGTCCTGTCACTTTGTGACCTTGAGCAAGTAACTTAAACTCTCAGTGCCTCAGTTTCTACATCTGTAAAATGGGGATGATGATGATGAAAGCATTGACCTCATAGGGTTGCTGTGATGGCAAGTGGATTATTATGTGAAGGACACACAGTCGCTACACTATGTTATTCAATACTAAGTTATTGAGGAGGGAGACTTGGCTTTCCTCATTCTGGGTACACTTACAAATATGAGTTGAAAAGATGTGGGTTTTTTAAATTTATATGTTTCTTTTTTCTATCAGACTCTTTCCTCTCCCAGGAGGAAATCTCAGCCTGGTTAGCATTCTTGCCTTCTGTTCCACAGGGGTCTGGAGGACAGAAAGGAAGGAGTTGGGAACACTCAGGTGACATAGGGAGAGAACTCCATGAAGACCTTGATTCCAGCTTCTCCCCAATGGCAGGATTCCTTACAGGTTGTTTTTTTTTTTTTTTTTTTTTTTTTTTTCCCCCCAGCATTGCTTCCTTGTAAAGACAGGCTGGGGAAAGAGGCACTATCTTAGCAGAGAGGCAAAGAAAAATGACCTTCTCTTGGCTCTTGCCCATTAGAGCATCCCCACGCTGGGGGACGAGGCAGGAGAGGGCACAGCTTTCCCAATGTTATGCACATATTTGGAGAAGTGCTTGTTTGTTAAGTTCTTTAACTATATTCCAAGAACTCAGCAGTGCATCTTTGGAGGGTGACAATTGGAAGCCAAGACTGGTCCAGGATATGTTGCCAATTACCCAAGAGTTTATAGGAACTTTGGCGGCATAACATATACCCAGAGCTCAAAATCTTGAAAATCTATCTAGGTGCTGAGCTGGGTAAATAAAGCCAAGCACTTCTGCAGCTCTTCCTGTTAATTCAGCTAGAAGTTTCATAACAGTGCTTATCCATGGCTCTGGTTTGCCAGCTGTGGACATATTTGGGTGCACATATATTGAGCTTATCCCCCCGGGGGCATAACATTCATGCTTCCCACACCTATCACAGGTGAAGAAAGGGTCCTGTCAGCTATGAGCCTGGGAGAACTGGCCTTATCCATTCATCTTCCTGTTCCCATGTAATTAGGAACTGAATTTGGTCCAGGCTTTCTTAGAAACTTTTCTCATCCTGTGATATCTTGGGCACCTGATACTTAAGGGGTCCGAAGAGCTTTGGATCAACTCTATTCTCTCTAATATTTGGCATAGGAGCAGCGCCATCCAGTGTGCTAATGCAGCTCCCAACATCTCAGCCCTCTGTGCCAGTTTCCCAAGTCGAAAAAAGGGACTGTGAGTACAACTTTTCCCTGTATGCTCTCTCATTAGGAAAAAACTTTCCCCAAAGTTCCCTGCAGATGTCTGCTTGTGTCCTATTGGCCAGAATTGTGTCATAGGTCTGCCCCAAACCAGTCACTGCTATAGGAGGATTGGCATAGATCAGCCACAATTGCTCTCCTGGGCCAGACTCTGGTCTTTGGAGGTGGGGAAGAGGTGGAGCAGGAGTTGGGGCCATCAGGTTCTGCCTTTATCCTAACAGCAAGAGGCTTACTGTAATAGCTTTATCCTAACAGCAAGAGGCTTACTGTAATAGCTGTCATTCATATGTGTAAGGTGGATGTCAGTCGAATGTTTGTAACTCAGAGATTTACTGAAATAGACTCCCTTGGTAAGTGTGAGCTGGGTGTGGGTCAGATGTTTGTAACTTGCAGACTTACTGTAGTACCCTTCATTTCTAAGTATGAGACCTCAGGGCCTTTATGAGGTGTAGGGCTTTGAAAAACTTCCTGATATATTTTCCCTTTTAGTAATTTGCTCCTTGCTTCCTTGAAGCTCTATAAAGCTAGGCTGGGAGATTGAGCTCTGCCCAGGGAAAGGAGGGAGAATGCCTCCTAAAACAAAGAACACCGCACCGAGTTTCTTTTAAACTTACAGAAAGAAAGCAGTCTAGAACAGAGGTCAGCAAACTGTGGTGTATGGGCTGTTTTAGTAAATAAGGTTTTCCTGGAAACAGCTCCACGCATTTGTATTTTGTGCATCAATGGTGCTACTTTTGCAAGATAGCAGAGTTTAGTAGCTGTGATGGGGACTAGATGGCCTGCAAAACGTCTAGTATTCATTATCTGGCCCTTTATAAAGGGAAAAAGAAAAGTTTGTTAACCCTAGGTAGAAAGGCGTACTTTGGAGAGGAGGCACCTCAGAACACCTGAAGTTGCCTTTTTACATATTAAATTCCAAAGCTCAGAGGGTGCACTGACATATTACAAGAAAGGTTTTGCTACACCATGATACAGGGTGTCTGGTGCCCCGGCTCAGGCCGAGCTGGACTACCCGGGAGGATTTGCCGCACCTTCTGCATGATGTACGTGTGAGGTGCATGGGGTGTTGGTGCAGTGGAGGTGCAGTGGATGTGTGGAGGCAAGGGCTGGAGAACCAAGTGCAGCAGAGTGGGGCGAGCACAGCAGAAGCCTATGGGTCTCTAGGAAGTTGAGGAAGACCACGGCACAGTCCCTGCCTCTGCCAAAACCACCTCCTCTTTCCCCTTATTTCAAAGTATAGTACCCACCAGTGTGAAGCTGCCCTCCAGGGCACACACACAACTTCTAAAGCTGAGAATGACCATGATACAGGGTTCCCCCACTCAGGGATGAACAGGGACCCCCCCCCATTTCCTAGCCCTGGGCAGTTTCATGAAAGGAAGCTCATTCACTTTGCCTCAGCGGAAGAGACTGTATTTCTCATTTGTTATATTATGCACCCCTAAACAAAATGTATTGATCTTCTGACTTGGGTCTTTCTCTTTGTCAAAAGCTCTGGTGCTTTTTACTCCTGTGTTCCTTTCTGCCTAATAAATCCTATTTTACCACCAATCTATGGTCTGTGGATTCATTTTTCTAATCCCTAAGACCAAGGACCTACTGAAATTCCAGTAACAACAGAACTCAGGAAAGTCCTTCTAGGGCAAGGTGGGCAAGGCCCAGAAGGGATTTGGAGAAGAGTATCCTGACTTCCCCTTCAGGGTCAGAACTCCAAGCTGTCTCCTGGACATATCTTGGGGAACTTCTAGGCACCCAGAAAGGTCTTGTATTTGGTCTGGGGCTGCTCCATCTTGGCCTGAGGTAGGGCAGCAGTGTCGGAGGGAGACTCTTCAGCAAGGTCTCCCAGGGTGCAGTTGTCTGGGGTCCCACCACTCTAGTCTCTGCTTTGGATTAACTCCGACCTGTCAAGATCCTTCAGCTTACTCCACTAAGTCAGCCCCCCCGGAAGAAAACATTTCTTTCTATGCTTAACAAAGAAATCCTGGCTTCCCTTTTTATAACATTGATTATACCTATTCATTCAGTGTCTGTTTAGCCTACCAGATAGTTGGTTCTCTGAGACAAGGACTATAACTTGTTTATGGCTTTATGCTAAGCACAGAACTTGGTGATAACACAAAGTGAATTTGCAATGAAGGAATGAATAACTCAAAAGACCACTCCCTAGTTTATTCCTATCTGTTGGATATTGTACTATCTAATAGATGTTGGTGCCATCATTATGCAAGGCTCCCCACTTAAGAAAGGAGATGAGAAAACTGTTAGACTTTGTGGCTACATTTGTAGGCAGCACTCAGAAACCACAGAAGGCCCTAGAGCTAAGATGTATTCCTGACATTTAAGGGTCTACACTGACATATGCCCATTATCAGCTTCTCTAATAGATGTTGCTGGTATTAGGGAACAAAGTCTTTCCCACTTCGGTTTCCAAGCTGGAGAAGTGAAGCTAGTTGGCTGCCATTTAACTGAACTAATCATCTTGAGGTATGATGACTGCACAAATGCACAGAACACAACTTTGCAGGAGGGATGGTCTGGCTGAAGTGCTCTGGGACAAAGAGAAGTGGGTGGGGGTGGGGCCAAATAATTCAAATAATTCTGTCACTTTATGCATGTATATTAAACCTCAGTAATTAAGTAAAATCATGAAAAAGAGAAACAAAATAATCTCCAAACATGTCTATCCAAGTCAAAAATAATAAAAGGCAACATTTGTTCCCTGCCCAATAAGAGCCAGGTGCACTGCTAAGCAGCTGACAGCCATTTTCTCGTTTAATCCTGACAACAACCCTATGAGACATTCATCATTTATTCATTGAAAAACTACTTAATGGACCCCTACCTGTACCAGGCACTGTGCAGGCCCTGAGATTCAGAGAGTTAAACAAGACAGGCCATCAGGTCCTCACCTACATGGAGGTCACATTCAGGGCAGAGTTACCATTATGAGCTCCAAATTAGAAACTGAAAAAAATGTTCTGGAAAGCCCAGTTATTTGCCTATATTCTGTGTCTAGTAATTGATCAGGCTTGGATTCAGTTCCAGAAGTCTCTGGTACCAAAACTCCCAACCATTTTTCTGTGCTGCTTACCCCAAAGGTGCAGACAACCCTCCATACCAGCTATATTGTTTGGCAGAGAGATCCTTTTTATTTCTTTATTTTTATAGCAGAAAAAGTTTCTGTCATTGGAAAATGGGACAAAGGGTGTTGACAGTTTTCTTCTTCAGTAGGTCCTTGGTCTCAGAGATTTGAAACCCAGGACCATAGAGAACAGTGATAAGATAGGAATTATTAGATAGAGAGCAATAGAAGAAATGAAAGGCACCAGAGTCTCTGGCAGAGGGAGGAGACTCAAGTGTGAAGTCCCCCTGTGGGTCTTTTGTCTAGGGGTTATATACTGTTTTGTAAAAGAGGGAGGTCTTGAGAGTTACATTTGGCTAGGACTGGCAGATTTCAATGTTGATGAGTATATTAACAAATAATTGCAGTCCCTCCAGCTCTGGGCAAAATGGCAGGGCCTCCACTTCAGAAGAGGCCCAGCTTACATGAAATTAAATTATCCAGGTCAAGGAAACTGGGTCCTTGCCCAGCCCTAGATGGGGGAGTCCTGTATCAAGGGTAGAATAAATTTCTTTACTTATGTCATGCAGACTCCCCTCTGTGTCCTGCTTCCCTGAGTGTCAGGTTCCTTCTTAGGTGGAAACTCTCCACGGCAGCTCCAGGCTTTCCTGGCTATCCTGGGCAGGCCATCCCAACAGGGGCAGCGTACTTTGGTCCTGGGCTCTGGAAAACACTGGGCCTGTGCCCCAGCTTTGGGCATGTTCCTTTCCCTGAACTGCTCACAAGGCCAAGGGTATAAGTATTCTTTTTATAATTTTACTTATTCTTTGAATATGTGACATACATGATCTGACAGTTAAGTTTGCAAACTCAAACTGGAAACAGTGCTACATACATCATTGTTGACTATCACCATGGTAATCTTCAAAGTACTCCCCTTGGGAAGCTATGCACTGACATCAGCACCTAGTCCACCCTTCAAAGCAATTTTGGAACTCTTTATTCTAGAATGACCATCAGAGCTGTTGTTATACAGTATACAAAAACACACAATAATAATGAATGCCACTCAGCAAGACACCACATAAAGACCCAAACACAGCTGCAAGATACTGACATACCAACCTTATCAAGTTGTTTGTACAGTGCTGACAATGTAAGGGTAGGGTGGCAAGTTAGCAAACTTAATTATCAGACCTCGTATGTTCTATTCATGTGGCACAAAATTCAAAAAGTTAAAAAAAGTTATAAGGAAAGAATGCCCCCTCACCCTGTCCTCCAGCCCCCTGGTTTCCCTTCTTGGAGCTTTTTATGTGTGCAGGTGGAAAACATCTAAGACAAAGGAATGAAAATGATGGAGAGGGGCTTACCTGTGAGGCTCCTACAACAATAGACTTGTGCTGCTGACATGTGAGGGGATCCTAAGATACCCCTCACCAATCAAACTAAGCCATTTTTTTCTTTTTTGACACAGAGTCCTACTTTGTCTCCCTTGGTAAAGTGCCATAGCATCATAGCTCATAGCTATGAGTTTAACTCATACTCTTGGGCTTAAGTGATCCTCTTTTTTTTTTTTTTTAAGGCAATAGACTCTTTACTTAATGTGGTTTAAAATACATCAAAATCAAGTCCCTGGCTGTTGTGAATACCAAAAGGAGACAAAAATGCTGACATCACAGCTTCAAACAAGTCTGAGTGGCCAGGTTGGGCCATAAGGAAAGCAGTTACAGAGACAAAAAGCAGCTTCCTCCCCCAGGAAGGGCAAGAGGAGCAGGCGGGTACCTGCTGTCCCCGGGGTGACCATCTTCTCTGTGCTGTGCAAGGTGGGAGGGCTGGGCAGCAGCTTCAGAATCAGTTCTGCAGGCCTTGGCCCTCCCCCATGGACACCAAGCAGCTCCCCCGGCCTCTGGGTCAGCCCTCAGCAGGGCTGCTATGATGGCGGTGGAGGGTTAAATAACCATCTTTACAGAAATAACATTCTCCTACAGAAAGTGCCTGAGCTCAGCCCATGGTCCAAAAACCTCAAGGAAAACAAACAACAAATTAAAAAAACAAAGTGCTGCTGACACCTCTCAGAATCTAGTATACATGAAGCTCTCGGATGGACAAGATCGGAAACACAAGTTACTCTTCACAAAGCCATGGGCTCTGAGCCTCACCCACCTGCTGTGGTCCCCCAAGGAAAAGCTAGCAATTGGAGAAACCAACACAGCTCTTGGTCCTAAAACTGAGGTCACGTATATAGGGCCCATCTGGGTGAGAAAGGCACTGGCCTTTACTCATGGATAGGCCGCCTCCCTGCATCTGGCCCAGGACTTGGGCTAACGTTGGAAAGCAGAACAAGCAGAACAGCTGTAGCAATTGGTTGAGATTTGGTCGGTTCAGAGGAGGAGAAAGAAAGGGCCCCCCTTCTATAGACTTGCCCGAATGCCTAGAAATGGATGGATCCGAGAACAAAGCCTTTACCCTTCCTTGGGCCCACCTGTGTCCCGTACCACCACACTGGATTCCGACAGCCCCAAACCTTCAAGGCTGTTGAGAGGTGGTTTAAGTGAGGGAGGTGTGCCTCCCTACTCTGTCACCTTCCTGCACCTCCCTCAACCTAGCAAACACTCTGCAGGGTTGGCAGCTTTTACACCTCACCTGGCACAGGGGAGGGAGAAGGCCTTAGAGGAGCAGGAAAAGGCAAGGACCATTCTAAACACATGGATTCAAAGGGGAGTAAAAAGTCTTGGGAAACATCTCTCCACAGGACAGTAGCATCTCAGCCAGCGATGGCAAACAGGTCTCCACACTCACACCACTGCATGAGGGCACCTTGATGTGAAGTGAGGCTATACCATGGAGTAGCAAGAACACTAAAGCAGATTAGTAGTACCTGCCATGGGGCAGGGGGAGAAATGGTGTGCCATTTATTTGCCATCTCTGGTCCAAGTCATAACATGATTCGGGAGTGTTTAACATTCTTCACGAACCTATTTATCTGAGGGATTTAAGCTACGGGCTCATCCAGTGGGTGAAGAGTGGAAGATGAAGGGACCTGCAGAACACCTAACTTCAAAGAAACACAGCATAAAGCTGGACCCTAGCCAGCTTACCATCTCGGCCCGTGGCTCCCTCAGCTGCACTGGTGCTGCAGCTTAGCTGGAGATGGGGTACTGTACTGCTAGACCGTCAGAGCTCTGCCTCCTGATCCAAGACTCATTCTGCTGTTCCAGAAAACTGTTCTGTACAAAAACTGGCTAATACCCCAGCAAGTATGAAACCAGCAGGACTTCCAGCACACAGAGCAGCTACACAAGGTAACAGTATGGAGTGGTGGAGGGGGCAGCTGTCTACAGTCACTTTATGGAAGAATAGAGGGACAGTAAATAGGAAAATATAGAGAATAATGATGATGATGATAATATAGCAAACACTAATGTGGTGCTATTAGTGTTTTTAGGTGTTGGGTGTTGTTCCTCACAGCAATCTTATGTATGGATGAGACTGGACCCCTTGTCCATGATCACAGTGTCTGGGAGGAGCAGAGCTGGGATTCCAGCCTGGGAAGGCTGGCTCAGAACTTGGGCTTCCCCACTGCATTGTGTTATCCAGTATCATCAGTACAAGATGGTGGGTGGAAGGGGCTGGGCTAGGGAGGTTGACAAGTGTGTTAGAGTTGGGTGGTGAAGAGTGTTGTCTGGAGCCTGTCCAAGATGCAACTTTTTACCTGGTAGGCATAGAGAGATTCTACATAGGAGAACTTGCAACCAGATTTATGTTCTGGAAAAAATCACCTTGGCGATGTGATAATGAACTAGAAGCAGAAAAATCTGAAGGTTGGCTTAAGGCTACAGCAATTGTCCAGGCCATGGGATACCTGCAGGGGAGAAGAGGGGAAAGATTTAGGAACTATTTTAGGAGGAAAATGGGCAAGATTAGGGGAGCAACTGGATATAGGGGGAATGACAGGAATTGCCAATGGCTGATGCTTAGAGCCTGGGTGACTTTTCAAGCTGCTAGCTCTGAATGGCTGCCGGAATATGGAGAATCACCTTCATCCACTGAAATGCTGCTACACCCACCCCCACTGGACCCCAAGGAAGGTCACATGCCCCTGACGAGGCTGTCCCAGTGTGGATACAGACCCAGCTCCTAATTCTTTCCAGTACTGCAGACACTGGGCTATAGAGACAATAAGGAACAGAAGACCAGATGGAACTCAGAGGGATCATGGTGAAGAATTGACCATGCCTTTCACAGAGGGTCAGAAGCTGCTTCCAACTGCAAAGCCTGCTAACCCCAGATTTTCTTTTCCCCAACTCCTGGGATCCCCAAACCCAGATTACCCCCTCCTCAAAAAAGCAAAAATTTGATTTTGCATTTTACAATCTCTGCATCCCAGGAAGAAAACCTTTTAGCATTTCTGACAGTGCAGTTATTCCTTCATTGTTCAAACCTCTCCCTCTAGACTAATTTCTCGGCCTTACCTTTGTATACTCAAGAGACTCAATAAAGCATTTTCCCAAACAAAAAAGCAGGCTTCTCCCAAAGATGAATTTTGCTGCCACCCCTAGAATGCAGAAACAGCTGTAGGCATCTATGAAAATTGCAACATTTTCATTCTTCCTGTAATATTAAATATCACAAAAAGGCCAAGACCATTAGATTTATCTACCATCTCATTGAATGAATATTTATTAAGGAAGAATTTTCACCTCTGGTAATAGAAGGTCAATCCTCTGGCTAAGGACAAAAGAAAAGTTGGACATATTAAAAAAAATGTTCTGTTGTATCCAAGAGCTAAACCAACCCTTACCCAAGTGTGGCTCAGCTTCCAGTAATCTCAGGGCCTGGAAAATCTCAATTCCTGCTACTGATGGCTATGGTCCTGAATTGCCAGTACCCTCTAAGACACCCGGCAAAAGCAAACACATATCTTCTCCAGCAGAAGATATCATCTGAAGCCTCAAGTTATGCCTATAAACAAACTACAAAATCTGATACCAAATCAAAATAAATCAGGCATGTGAGTAAACATGATAATATGATTGACATTCATCAGAGAAGATTGATAAAAGAAACACCGAAGCTCAGATATTAGAGTATCAGACACAGATTTAAGATAGTTATTGGGTAACCACTCTATGTCAGGCACTTTTGCTAGGCATTGAGGATAAAATAGTGAACAAACAAAACATGATTTTCTCATGTTTTATAGTCTTCTGAGGGACATGGATATTAATCAAATAAATCATCCCATGGTAAGGTTGATTGAAGATATAGGCTCAGTTCTGCACCTTCCTCTTCCTCTTCCTGTATCTGCACCCTTTGTAATGTGACTTTGTAGCCCTCTCTGCAACAGGTGAAGTCTGTTTCCCACTCCTTGAATCTGGGATAGTCTTGAACTTGCTTTAGCCAACAAAATATGGCAAAAGTGATGGTGTTCTGAGTCCATATCTCCAAAGGCCTTGTGTCCACCTCCTCATTCTCATGGAATGCTGGCACAAAGAACAATTCTGGGATAGTCTATTGGGGAAAGAGATTAAAGTAGCCCAACACCTAGACTTGAGAAAGTTTTCAGTCCTGCATGTCAGCCCTGCTGACCTACAGCTGACTATGTATGCATGGGTGAATCTCACCAAGACCAGCTCAGGTAAGTAGGATTATCCAATGGACCTGTAGACTTCTGAGAGCAAACATTTATTGTTTTATGCCACTTAGGTTTGGTGAGTGTTGTTATGCAGCATTCCTGTGGCAAAGATGACTGACACACACACAGGTGAGTAACTGATCAGATCAATGAAAAAGAAGGTTCAGTGCACTGTGAGTCTGTAGTAGGAGAACCTGATCAAGTTGGGGGATTAAGGACAGGCATCTTTGAAGAACCAATGCTCAAAGTGAGGTTGAGGATGAAGATCATTGAATGAGCAAAAAGGAGGACAGAGCATTCCTGGCAGAGAGAACACCTATGCAGACTTGGAACAGGGAGGCAGTGTGGACATTTGGAGGCACTGAAAGCAGTCAGTGGAACAGGGAGGAGGCAAGTTGAGGAGGACATAAGATAGGTCCAGAGGGAAGAAAGGGAATAGACTAGGAAGGCCCTGACTTTAGTTTGTGTGTTATCAAATACGGGTGGTATCTTTTCATTCTCCTCTTTGTAAGATGAGGACATTAGTATCTGTTCTCTTTCCTTTTCTCTTCTCTCTTCCCCAATAAATCACCCCAAATTCTGTGTATACTCTACCTTTAATTATCAAGGTCAATGATGTTAATGTTAAGTTCTGTAGCTAATATCCACGTTTTAGCTCTAGGTTGATTCTAGAAAGGAAAGATCAACAAACTATTTACATTAAGACTGTTCACAAGGGGCAGAGGCAAGATGGCCAACTGGAGCCAGCTTTCCACAGAAGCTCCCATCCAGAAGGAGAATTAAAGGATAGAAGTTCAGCAAGTAATCTGATGGTTTGGAGCTGAGCCAAGAGAAAAGGTTGAAGAACATACATCAACCCTGCTGAGGTGAGCTGTGACCCCAAGGATACAAACAGAAGGTACAAAATCCATCACCAAGTGGATGGTAGTCCCCTCCCCCATGAGAATGGCTCGTAGTGTACTTTCTACAAACAAGTGATCAGAGTTCAAATGTCCTCCCATTTTATCCCACGGGAGAGACTCTCTAAAAACTGACCTCCTTCCCCTACTAGGGGCCATGGCACTCCTCTGCCAGGCATAAAACTGTATATATTCTCTACCTGCAATTCTGAACTCCCAGGACTCCCCTCCACACTCACCCTGAGGTCCATGGAGTCCAGATTCTTGGGCATTTTCTCAAGAGGTATGCATAGGGTGTGGGCTGTTCATGTCTGTGCTGATTCCGTGGCACAGGGGTAAGGAGAAAATGGTGGACTGAAGGAATAAGGAAAGGGAGAGGTGGTACCCCCAGCATACAGCAGCAGTGGCAGCAGCGGGAAAAATAGGCTCACACCCCTGGGGATATTTTTGTTGTTGTTGTTGTTTGTTTACTTTTTTTTAAATTATTAAATCATAGCTGTGTACATTAATGCGATCGTGGGGCACCTTACACTGGTTTTATAGACTGTTTGACACATTTTCATCACACTGGTTAACATAGCCTTCCTGGCATTTTCTTAGTTATTGTGTTAAGACATTTATATTCTACATTTACTAAGTTTCACATATATCCTTGTAAGAGGCACCGCAGGTGTAATCCCACCAATCACCCTACCTTCGCCCCCCTCCCTCAACTCCCTCTCCCCCTTCCCCCTATTCTTAGATTATAACTGGGTTATAGCTTTCATGTGAAAGGCATAAATTAGTTTCATAGTAGGGCTGAGTACATTGGATACTTTTTCTTCCATTCTTGAGATACTTCAAATGTGTTCAGTGGGAGCAAATTCCTTTGAGCCACACCCCTGCGATAGA
>CAUYPK010095825.1:0-29993 GCA_963574355.1 Loris lydekkerianus | reverse complement strand
TATAGTTGGGTTATAGCCTTCAGGTGAAAGCTATAATTTAGCTTCATAGTAGGGCTGAGTACATTGGATACTTTTTCTTCCATTCCTGAGATACTTTGCTAAGAAGAATATGTTCCAGCTCCATCCATGTAAACATGAATCAGGTAAAGTCTCCATCTTTCTTTAAGGCTGCATAGTATTCCATGGTGTACATGTACCACAATTTGCTAGTCCATTCATGGGTCGATGGGCACTTGGGCTTCTTACATGACTTAGCAATTATGAATTGGGCTTATTTCTTTTCTTCTTATTGATTGATTTGAGGTCTCTATGGATTCTAGTCATCAGGACTTTGTCAGACTCATAACATGCAAAAATCTCCCATTCTGAAGGCTGTTTGCTTTGGTTGTATTACACTTACCTGTATGGAAGATTTTTAGCTTGATCAAATCCCAGTCATTTATTTTTGGTGTTGCTGCAATTGCCAGGGGAAGTCTTCCCTATAAAATATTTTTCCAGGGCAATATATTCAAGTGTTTTCTCCACACTCTCTTCTAAAATTTTTATTGTTTCATGTCTTAAATTTTAATCTTTTATCCAACAAGAATCAATTTTTTGTCAATGGTATGAGGTGGAGGTCTTCTACATGTGGGTAATCAGTTCTCCCAGCACCATTGATTAGATATAAATGGGTACTCTATTTTTGTGCCAGTACCATGCTGTTTTATTCACTATAGACTTCTACTATACCTGAAGTCTGGTAACAGGATGCTGCCAGATTTTTTTTAATTTCTAAGAATTGTATGCGCTATTCGGGATTTTTTTTTTTTTTTTTTATGGTACCATATGAAACAAATCATCAAAACATGACATTAATGCTTTGATAGGGATTGCATTATATCTATAGATTGCTTTGGACAGTATGGATGTTTAAACAATGTTCATTCTTCACAGCCACAAACATGGTATGTTCTTCCATTTGTTAATGTCTTCTGCTATTTCTTTTCTTAAGGTTCCATAGTTCTCTTTGGGGAGATCTTTCATGTCCTTTGTCAGATGTATTTCCAGGTATTTTGACTTCTTTGGAGCTATTATAAAAGGTATAGAGTCTTCAATTTTATTCTGGGATTAACTGTTGTTAGTATATATGAAGGCTACTGATTTATGGGCATTGATTTCATAACCTGAGATCCTGTTATATTCCTTGATCACTTCTAAGAGCTTTGCACTTGAATCTCTGGGGTTTTCCAGGTATAAGATCATGTCATCTGCAAAGAGCAAGATTTTGACCTCCTCTGTCCCCATTTGAATACCCTTGATCTCCTTTTCTTGCCTGACTGTAATGGCTGGGACTTCCAGCACTATGTTGAATAGCAGTGGTGACAGTAGGCATCCTTGTCTAGTTCCAGATCTGAGTGGAAATGCTTTCAGTTTTATTTCATTCACTATGATATTTGCTGTGGATTTACTGTAAATGGCCTCTATCAGTTTAAGAAATGTTCCACCTAAACCTATTTTCTTAAGTGTTCTTATCAAGAAAGGATGCTGGATATTATCAAAACCATTTCCTGAATCAATTGAGAGACTCTTACCGTCTTTGTTTTTTATTTTATTTATGTGGTGAATTATATTTATGAATTTATGTATGTTGAACCAACATTTTATCTGGGATAAAATCCACTTGATCGTGGTCTATAACTTTTTAAATATGTTGCTGTATTCTGCTTGCTGAGATCTTATTGAATATTTTTGAATCAATATTCATTACTGATATTGGCCTATAGTTTTATTTTTTCCTTTCCTGGTTTGTGGATCAGGGTTATATTTGCTTTGTAGAATGTATTGGGAAGGATTCCTTCCTTGTCTATATTTTGAAATAGATTATTCAATATAGGAAGAAGTTCTCCTTTGAAGGTGTGAATTCTGGTGTGAAACCATCTAATCCAAAGTTCTTTTTTTGGGAGATTTTGTATAGTTGATGCTATTTCAGTGCTTGATATAGGTCTATTCAAAATTTCTAATTTTCTTTCTGGATGAGTTTAGTTTAGGGAAGGTGGCATGCTTCCAGATTTAATTCATTTTATCTACATTTTTATAGTTCTGTGCATAGAGATTTTGGTAGTAATCATTGAGGATCTTTTGTATTTCTGTGGTATCTGTTGTTATTTTCCTTTTATCATTTCTGATTGAAGTTATTAGAAATCTTATTTTATTTTTCTGTTTCTGGTTTTTTAGCCAGATTTATCAATTTTATTAATCTTTTCAAAGAATAAAATGTTGTTTCATTGATCTTCTGAATAATTGTCTTGTCAATTTCATTTAATTCTGCTCTAATTTTGGCTTTCTTTTCTTCTGCTGAGTTTGGGGTTGGATTATTCTTCCTTTGCAGTTGCTTGAGATAGCCCAGTAGGTTATTGTCTTGCTTTCTTTCTGTTTTCTTCATGAAGGCATCTAATGCTATAAATGTCCCTCTTAGGACTGTCTTTGCAGTATCCCACAGGTTTTGATAGTTTGTGATTTCATTATCATTTTGTTCCAGAAATGATTTCCTTCTTAATCTCATCTTAGACCCAGCTGCCATTTAAGCATATGGTTATTTTGTTTCCATGACTTTACTTGAGTATGAAAATTCCTGTTGCTGTTGAGTTAGACTTTTATTTCGTGATTGTCTGAGAAGATCAAAGGAATAATTTCTATTCTTTTGAATTTTTTGAAGTTATATTTTTGTCCTAATATATGACCAATTTTGGAAGATGACCCTGGGCTGATCAGAAGAATATGCATTCACATTCTGTATTTTGTTAGGGTGAAATGTTCTGTCTATGTCTTTTAAGTCCATAAACAGGGTCATGGACTTTTTGGGGGGTCATGTTTAAGTCCATTATTTCCTTGTTAATTTCTGCTTGGAGGATTAATACTGCCAAAGGGGTGCTAAAATCTCCAACTGTTATATTGCAGAAAGATATCATATTGTTCAGATTTGCTAGGGATTGTTATATAAATCAAGGAGTGTTCAGGTAGGGTGTGTAAATTAATTATTGAAATCTCTTCATGTTGTGTATTCCCCTTGACAATTTTTTAGTGTCAATTCTGATGTTTCTCTTTTTTTTTTTTTTTTTTTTTTTTGGTTTAAATCCAATTGTATCTGCAAATAAGATTTAAACACCTGGGTTTGTTTTTTTTTTTTTTTTTTTTTTCTGATTTCTATTTGCCTGGATTACTGTTTTCTATCCCTTCACCCTGAGTCTCATTTTGTCCTTTGAGGTTAGGTATGGTTCTTGGAAACAAACAGATATCTGGCCTGAGCATTTGTATCTAGCCAGCCTGTGTCCCTGTAGAGTATAATTCAAGCCATTCATATTTATTGAGAGAATTGATAAGTATGATGGAGTTTTGGTTATCTCTTTTTTCTGAGGTCCAGAGCTCATTTTTATCCCTTTCATCATTGTGGAAGCTAGGCTTTGTTTTTTTAAATTCTGGGTGTTTACTTTGGTGGTAGACTGTTATGCTAGTCATTATAAAGAATGAGTCTAAGTACTTCCTGTAGAGCGAGTCTAATTATGGCAAATTGCCTTAACATTTGGATATCAGTAAAATATTTGATTTCTACAACACAAATGAAACTCAGTTTAGCAGGATACAGCTTCCTGGGCTAAAAATTGTTTTAAGAAGATTAAAGGTCAAAGACCATCCTCTTTTGGCTTGAAGAGTTTTGGCTGAAAGATCTGAAGTCATCCTGATATTTTTCCTTTTGTAGGAAAGACTTTTCTTATGCCTGCCTGCTTGTAGAATTTTCTTCTTCATATTAGCATATTCACTTTGGCAAAGTTAATTACAATATATCTAGGAGATGCTTTGGATTGAGTCATGCTGGGATTCTTAAATTATCTACTATCTTGATTTCTGTGTCTCTCACAATGCTCAAGAAATTCTCACCATAATATCTTGACATACAGCATCCATGCCTTTAGGATAATCCTCTTCTCCTTCAGAAATTTCTATAATTTGAATGTTTGATCTTTTGAAATGATCCCATAACTCTCTCAGGGAATGTTTTTTTGTTTGTTTGTTTGGTTTTTTTTGTTTGTTTTTTTGCCTCTTTGAATGCTTGGGATAGTCCAAAAGTCTTATCTTCAATTTCTGAAATTCTCTCTTCTCCCTATTCAGCTCTATTTCTGAGGGTCTCTACTGAGTTTCGAAGCTCCTCAAATGCCTTTTGCAATTCCCTAAGATCTGCTATATCTTTCCTCATTATGTCCATATCCTTGGTGAATTTGTCTTTGAATTCATGAATTTCTCAGGACAACTTTTAAAATATGTTTTGGATTTCTATTTCCATCTTTTCCTCCATTCTAATCATCTTATTTGCCATCCATGTTATGAATTCTATTTTTGACATTTCAGCCATTTCTCTATGAATGGTATTTTCTGTTGTACCTCCCCTGTAATCTTTTGGGGTAATTGATTTGTTCTCATATTTTTATATTACCAGAGTTCTTCTGCTGGTTCCTCCTCATGAGTATTTTCAGATATTTTTTAATACAGTAATTATACATTTTTACTTGAAATGATGAGTTTTCATGAATAACTATTGAGAGATAAGAACCCTTAGGAAACACTGTACTAACCTATTTGACAATTAAAACTCACTGAGACTGGATCAGGAGGCCCCAGAAACTAGAGCTAACCACCCCTTCCCCAATGAGCTGAGGCTTGTGTTTGTGGCTTTTCCCCTACAGCCTTGCAAAAAGGTCCCTTTCAGGGCTGCTGCCAGAGACTCTGAGGCCCAGCTTGGTGAGATAGCACAACCTGGTTCTGTCTTGTGTCGGCCTGACCTCTACCCAATCCTACAGAGTCTCAGAGTCTCCATAATTTTCTGGAATCTCTGCTGGGCAAAGATACAAACATTTGTGGTCCCTCCTCCTGCCAGTGATAGGGATGGGGGGGGATCTGCAACAAACCCACTTATTCTGCCCCTCTCTCTTGCAACTCCTCCTACCCCAGCTGCTCAAATAAAGTCAAACACATGGTGAATCTGCAGGCCCAGACAGCAGCAGCAGGAGAACAAGAAATGGTGGATGGCTCTGACTGAAAGTTCCAGTCAAACTCCATCAGGCAGAATTAGCAACACCCACATGAAAGAGTTCAGAGGGTCGCCAGGCAGCCAGAAAACAAAAATTCATGGGCAGATCTGTCTGAGAGTTCCCAGGGGACTAGAGAAGGGTCTTTTCTAGTGGGAAAGGGAGTCAGGATAATTCACCCCCCTCTCTGACAAAGTTAGAACTGTGGCGCCACTGTTTCCACACTGCAGCTCAGCAGCCCACACAATATCCTGGCCTCTCAGTAAACTTGCCAAACATTCTGGCCTCTATAGGGAGCAGTCTGTCAGACAACCAGGATGGGGGAAGAGTGAGCTGTGGGCTTAGAACCTCGGAGAGAATATTTGGTCACTTTGGTGCCAGGCAGGATGGGGCCTGGCTCAGAGGTAGGACCTTCCCTGAGGTCCCAAGGACCAAGATATAGCAGCTCTCTCTTGTGAAGTGAGGTCAAAGATCTCTTGCTCCCTGCTTGCTCATGGAAAGCCCACTGTGGACCTCCCAGTTGAAGAAAGGGTCTCCTGTTCCCTTGGCAATGGGTGCCTTCCAACTAGTCATTCCATACATGATCTTTGTTATCTTTCTTCCTCTTTCTTGGCCTTGCAGCTTGTCTCAGGAGTGATAATGTACACTTCACTTTCTTCTCACTGTGTTCAACTCTCCACCTTCAGCTTCTCCAAATCCACTTCAGTCCAACATCTCTTCCTCTGGACAGGAGCCTCTTGTAAAAGTTGGCCATCTTGACTCTGATGACTTTATTTTACCTTAAGGTACTGCAATCAGAAAGTTCAGCAAGACCAGATTCTTCTCCAGTCCCCCAGGAACTCTCAGCAAGACAAGCTGTCAGTGTCCCAGAGGATATCAGTTCATCACTGCTTCTTCCTCCCCACTTTTTGAAGCCTGAAATGTCATTGCCCAAGCTTCATCCTGTTTGCTTACAAATTTGATATTTGTCAAAATTCAAATAACCATTAACAGATTAATACTTAGAGCTGTAATCAAGTATGCATACTGGTATTTTTTAAGCAGAGGTCCACCAAACCCATGGGGGATTCTCATGTATCTTTGTATTTTTACCCCTGCAATAAAATACTGTTTTTGTTAGTTATAAAGTCAAAACTTTTGCACTGGTAATTGGCAATTATGAGGCATTCATTTCTTGGGAAGTGAGTGAAAACTTTTTCTTAAAGAAGGTTCTTATGTTTTTTGAGTTTGGTTCTTAACTTCTGTGGTGTTGATACACTTGGTGATCTAATGAAACCTATGGACTCCTCACAATGTTTTCAAAATTATTTAAATTATTTCAAAAATAAAATTACAAGATTACATAAAATCATAAAGGAATCCATATTAAATTCATTTTTCAAAACATCAGAACACCAAATTTTGATGTAGCAATGTATATGCTTCTTTATTAATACTTAAATAAGACATGGTGGAAAATTTAATAACTACCATAATTTCAAAATAATGATGCGGGTAAGTGGTATTTGAAGATAATGTGTAATGATTGCAATGTGATATAAACATATCTGTGATTTCTCTTACTGATGAATCACAGTAACACTCGCTGTAGTTTGTTGTTTACATTCATAATTAAAGGAAATGATCATTTCAGTTTGAGGTTAGTGGAAATAAAGACATCTTTTTAAAAAACCCAAGTTCACAAGCTCTTTGAATGCTGTCCAAGGACCCTAGATTGAAAATCCCTGGCTTAGAAGATTTGATGTATTATTGGACCTGATAAACTTTCTTTTCGGCTAGTTAAGTTTTTGAATGCAAGATTCAACTTACCTTTTAATCTTCTCCCCCAATTTTTAGCCCCAATTTTAATTTTCCATATGCAAAGGTACAACTGAGCTACCTCTGATACCATGCCAGGAAACTGGCAAGATTGATTCCAGTCATAATCTTATTTCCCTCTATTTTCTTGATGTGTTAAACATCAGAGGGGATGGAATTAGTGCTGCGATGGCCAAGGTAACTGAATGGCCTCTGTCTTGGGGGTTGACTCCCTACTTCCTCTGGCAACTCTTTAAGCAAGGGAGTGCATATACCACACCATTCCCACATGTTTATATATTTATTCTTCAAAGGATTTCTTAAAACAGATGTTGCCTTTTCCTGAAAGAAGCCTCTGGATGCTATTTGTCTACAGAGGGAGGATCATGCTGTTTCTGACTTTGAATTTGGAGAAACAAAATTTAATTCTACTGATTTTGGTTTTTCCATTGAAATTCTTGTCCATGGAGTGGGGGCATAAGCATGTGTCCACATAATTCCATTTTCAGTCTTCCAAAGAATCTATTTTTAGAATTATACTTCATATTTCTAGTCTAATCATTTTTATTAACCCTAGCATTATTTCACTTATTTACTTATGATTTATAAGGAAATTTCTCTTTATTAGCTAGATATTGCCATGCCTGCCATTGTCTGAGTCAGAGGCAAAGTAGAAAACCTGAAGAATTAAAGTAAATGAATTCTTGAATTTTGTGACTGTACAAAGTCATTTCTAAGAAATCAAGGAATTTAGAACGTTTAACAAATACAATGGTAACCATAGTTTTATAAAAAAAAAAATCATTTTTCCAAAATACGTGCCTTTCATATAAATTAGATGTTGTTATTATTTAACTGAAAGTCTTAGTACATTTTCTTTTAACTTTGACTCTAAGTAAGTGTTCTTCATCATGAATGTGAGTGTTGCTTAATGAGGGGGTCTGACCACAGCTCTCATTTGGTGTCCTTGTGCCATGACTTACATGCTGTTTACATTTAGAGACCATATTTCATCTGTTGCTCTACATAACCTGAGTCAGCCAACTCCAAAACACTTGCCAGGGGTGTGCTGGTAAATGTTTAACAACTGGCTCTCCAGGGGAAATAAAGGCCAAATGTGTAGAATTTGCCAATTTTGTGGTTTAAAATCCTCCCACTATGGATAATTTCAAGCTACTAAAATGACTTCACTGAACACAGAGTTGGGAAAAGATGAGTCTAAGTGGCTCTTGTAAGCCTTGGATGCCAGTTCCAGCACCTCACTGTTCTAAGAACTATAATTGTCCATTTATGGGGTTTTGTTTGTTTGCTTTTGTTTCATTTCTTGCTCTTTTTTGTTCACACTGCAGTATGGGGGCTGGGAGTGGGGAAAACATCCAGATACAACTCTGTCTCTTGAAGTTGATTTGCAGGACTGTGGTTTTGATAACAGCCTCATGTATTCTCATAATAGGCAAATTAATGTTCTACTTTAATGCTGTTCCTTACTACTGATGTCACCTACTAAATTACTTCAGAAGCTAATGTGACATCTGTTAAAGGAGAAAGTCTTGCACCTACGTCAATCCAAGCCTCACCCTACCTTTTGTAGATGATACATATCCCAGTTAACTAGGGAAATCGTAAAAAATTTCTTCTGATAAAGCATAGACCATAGATCATTTTCAGTATCTATTAAAGTATTATCTAAAATGAGATATTCTACAAGCAGAAAAATGTCATCTTTAAAATACTTCTAGGGTATAGAGTACTATGAGTTGAAATCAGAATATATTATGTCTACTACACAACTTCCTCAATCCACCAAATCTATCAAAAAGAAAATGGTCCTGGTTTAGTATGGACCAACACTGGCTCTTAATGTTCACCACATCTTTCCTGAAATGTGTGCCAACTCTCTATTCTGTAATTACAAAATGGAGTTGACCAATAGCTTCTGGTATACAATTTTTGTTATCCCTTCTTAAAAAATTGGGACTGTCAGTGGCTACATGGTTAAGCCACTTAATCATTCTCTGTTTTCTTCTCATTCACAAAATGCTGCCTTAGACTCTAAAATATAATTATATGTTGAATATTGAGATAAAATTTGCATAACACACAATTCACCTTTTTAAAGTGTGCAATTCAGTGATTTTTTAAAATATATTCACAGAATTGTGGAAATATCCCCACCATCAATGTTAGAACATTTTTATCATTCATGAAACTCAGTCCTTATTAGTAGTCATTTCCTAGTGTCCCTCCCCATGGGCCCCAGGAAACCATCACGACTTACTTTTTTTTTTTTTGCAAATTTCAGCCAGGGCTGGGTTTGAACCCACCACCTCCAGTATATGGAGCCAGCACCCTACTCCTTTGAGCCACAGGTACTGCCCACAACTTTCTTTTTTATTTGTTTTTTTTAATTTCAGAATATTACAGGGGTACATACATTTTGGTTACATAGTTTGCTTTTGTGCATTTTAAGTCAAGGTTGTAAGCATGCTCTTCACCCAGAAGGTGTGCAATATACCTGTTAGGTGTGAATTTACCCATCTTCTTGCCCTCCCTTCTCGCCTACTTGAATTCCATTGATTTTTGTTTCCATATGTGTACTGAAATGTTGTTCAACTGGTTCCAATCATTACAACTTCCTATCTCCATACATTCAGCTATTCGGGACACATCACAAAAATGGAATTATATAATACATGGTCTTTTGTGACTGGTGTCTTTTACTTACAATACTATTTTCAAAGTTTATCTAAGAAGTGCCAAGTGTCAATACTTTATTCTTTTTTATGATATAATTTGCAATTTTTTCTCCTAATCTGTGGGTTGTCTTTTCATTCACTTGACAGGGTCCTTATAAAAAATATTTTTCTTTTGTTGCTTGTGCTTTTTGTGTAGAATCAATGATCTAATTCAAGGTCACTAAAACTTTTACCTATTTTTTCTTCTAAGAATTTTATAAATTTAGCTCTTACATTTACATCTCTAATTCATTTTTTTGTTAATTTTTTTTATGTTATGTGATAATGTGGTCCAACTTCCCTCTTTTGCATGTGGACAGCCAATTGTCTGAGCAGTCCTACTGAAAGTCAGTTGACCATTGAGATATCTAGATCTTAATAAAAGGAAGACTTAAGGAACTCTAGGTCAACGCTCAAGTGACTTAGCAGCAAATCATCATTCTTGAGGTACACCGCAATCAGCACACCACAAAGTGGGGAGCTGTGCACTTGTGTAAGCCTGAAAGAGAGCTCTAATGAAGTGCCACAGAACATCGTCTTTGACCTTGTTCTGTTTAGCATTTTATTGATGATTTGAAAGGGGATACACATTTATTAAACTTTTAGAGAATTTAAAGATTAAGAGAGGTATTCAATACTACATATAATAGAATTAAAACTCAAAATACGCTTCACAGGCCAGACAACTAGATTGAAATAAGCAAAATTAAGGCAAGCTGGATAAGTAGGAACACTTAGTTTCAAAACTAATTACACTGTATTGGGTATCAGAGAATTGCCTGAAGGTTCTAGTTGATAAAATTTAGTTTCCAGATTTGATGGTTAATAGTCCCATGGTAATCTGTATTAGCTCTTCCTGATGTTCAGGGAGATCCTTATCTAGGCCTGGAGAGTCTATTGATACTGTCATGTAATAACTGAGCAAGAAGGTTCTATGAATCATAGTTTTTTGACTATTATTTTTGGGCAAAGTACACCAAAGCCTAAGTGTTCCTAATAAGAAACAGAATATAGATATACTATATGCATAGTCATGAGCTACACAACATTTTGGGTCACCAACCAACCACATGTATGAAGATGGTCCCATAAGATTATAATGGAGCTGAAAACTTCCTTTGACATAGTGATGTCATCATCATAGTTCACCTCACCTTGAAACTCCTGGGCTCAAATGATCCTCCTGCCTCAGCGTCTCAATAGCTGGTACTACAGATATACACCACCATGCCTGATTAATTAAAAAAAATTTCTTTTTGTAGAGATGAGATCAAGCTATTGCCCAGATTGAAAAAAGTATTTTTGTACAGCTGTACAATTGGTTTGGGTTTTAAGTATTATCACAAAAAGAGTCAGAAAATTTAACAAATTAAAAAAAGTATAAGGTAAAAAAGTTACAGTAAACTAAAGTTAACTTATTATTGAAGAGAGAATTTTTTTTTAATGAATTTAGTACAGTCTAAGTATACTGTAAGGTGTTTTTAAAGTCTACACTATGTCCTAGGCCTTTACATTCACTCACCACTCACTCACTCTCTGACTCACCCAGAGCAACTTCCAGCCTTGCAAGCACCATTGGTGGTTAAGTACCTTATAAATTTTTATGCTGTGTATATTTTTATTGTGTACTTTGTAAATTTTTTATACTATATTTTAATATACCTTTTCTGTATTTAGATACACAAACACATACCATTGTGTTACAACTGCCTACTGTATTCAGTACTGTAATATGATGTACAGGATTTTACCCTAGGTATGTAGGCTATACCACCTAGGTCTGTAACTATACACTGATGTTTGCACAATGACAAAATTGCCTAATGATGCTTTTGGCAAAACATATCCCTCATTGTTGAGAAACACATGACTGTGTATCTGTGTTTCTACACATACACACTATACATACATATGCAAATGTATGCAATTATATACATACGGTATGCCCTCTGTATTTGTGGGGTCTGCATCTGAAGATTCAACTAACTGAGGATGTAAAATATAGGGAGGGGTGCCTCAGCTGTAACTCCTACATTATCTAACAAATGAAAACAACGTAACCCAGTCATATGTACCTTTATATTAACCTGAAAAAAAATACAGTTCATAGGTGGTGGTTGAACCCCCTCCTCCCAATGCTGGACCAATGGATATGGAGGAGGGAGTAAGAGACTTGAGCATCCACAGATTCTGATATCTATTCCAGATCTTGAAATAATCCCCTAAGATACTGAGGGACACCTGCACACAGACAGATGAATGATACAGTTTCCAAAGATGCTTTATCAAACATTTTTTCATTTGATAATTATATGTATAAAAGTTATTAGGGGCGGCGCCTGTGGCTCAGTGAGTAGGGCACCGGCCCCATATGCCGAGGGTGGCGGGTTCAAACCCAGCCCCGGCCAAACTGCAACAAAAAAATAGCCGGGGGTTGTGGTGGGCGCCTGTAGTCCCAGCTACTCGGGAGGCTGAGGCAAGAGAATCGCTTAAGCCCAGGAGCTGGAGGTTGCTGTGAGCTGTGTGATGCCACAGCACTCTACCAAAGGGCCATAAAGCGAGACTCTGTCTCTATAAAAAAAAAAAAAAAAAAAAGTTATTAGGGTGAAAAGTAATCTCTCTATATATATTTCACTTTCTCATTCTTTTGAAATATCTATGTGTATGTTTCTATGTAGAGATTAAGAAGAAATCTTAACACACATAAAGTTAAAAAAAAAAAAAAAGGTAAAATAAAAAGCTGTTATTAGAAGTTGCTGTGGTCCCTACATTTCCATTCTAAGTTAAGACTATAAAGTAGCCAGGGCATTCTTTTTATCTCTATCCATTAACTCCACCATCCCAGGATACTGCCTAGTATTTCATTAAGAGTACAGGAATGAGGTCTTGGGCCTTGTCCTCTATCTTGGGGCTCTATCACTGGTCTCAGGGATCAGAAACAATTTAAATTATTAATGAACCTGCTCTTTAAGGTATAGAGTCCAGATTCAGTGTGGTTAACTTTAATATTATCCCTAACAGGACATGAAGGGACCGCTGCCTCTTATACACTTTCGTGTAACTAAAATACAGAGTTCAGTTCTGAGTGGGAAGACACCAGAATGCTGCTAACAAATTAGAGCACGTTCTGGGGAAGGCAAGAGCCTGAGAGATAAGAAGCATGTCGGATGAGGAATGTCTGACAAAACAGCGCCATAGTCTAGCCTGGGGAAGAAAAGAGTCAAGAAGATGTGATAGGTATATTCAAATATTAGAACAGTGATCATGCTTTACAGAGGATTATGTAAATTTCTCCTTTCTGATTATAGACATCAATAGTAGGAACAGTGGATGTATTGTTATATTTTTGCTCACGCTAATGAAGAACATTCTAACAACTGCAGCTGTGTGGCTCAGAAAGGGAAAATTTGATACTTGCCTAGGAAGGATACTGTAAAAGAGAGATGAGACGGCAGGACCCCTTCCAAATATAAATGTCTAAACTCTCTCTATCCATTATTGCCATAAAGCTAAGGGCACCTAGCTCTAAAAATAGGTTTTCTTTTTCCCAATAACATAAAGGACCCAGTCATCATTACACTTTGCTATCCCCTGGGATATAAGTTGGATGTCCCTTTTCTCATCCAGCCACAACCCCTATTACCCATAGCTTCCCTCCATAATAGTATCAAAGCTTATTCATCCTCTCCTAACCTTGTTTTTTGAAATTAGCAGAATACCTGATCTTTGGCTTTGCATTACTTTCATTGGAGAAGTCTGTTAATTTTTTTTTTTTTTTTTTTTAATAAGCAGCCTGGATTTGAGTTTGCATTTAGTGAAACTTGTCCCTCTTTCTTCCTTCCATTTATGAGGTTCTTTGCTATGACTGCTTCTTGGAGGCCTGGTGATCAGTTACAAACATAGTTTTGCCCCTGAGTCATGCGATTAGATTCTCCCCCTGCCCATTTGCCCTCAGTGGTGCAGTTGAGCCTGTGTGAATATACGTCTCTGAGTGGATCTGTCTGCTGGCAGATAGATTTAAGTTGGATAAGCTTAATACTTGCTTCTTCCTAAAATGTGTTACTGGATATGAGGGAAATGCCACAACAGAACATCTATTTTCAAATTATTTACCAATAGGTCTAGACCAATAATGCCATAGCTAGTAGTAATACTTAGCTCAAAATACTAATATTCCAATATGGCCAGTCTCATGAGCATCTTGCTTGTAAATAGAGGAATACATACATCTTTCTGATCCTCAGGCTTATTTTAATCTTAAATAAGGAAATTTTAGATCCTAGGGTTCAAATGGCAGCCTCTACCTCCCCTCCCCCCCCCACCCCCCACACACAAATACTCTCAATTTGGGGACTGCATGTCTTTTTTGTGATTGTTTGTAAAATATGAGATGCCAAGCTTCATGTATTAGGAAGTTGTAAAACAATTTTGCCAGTCTTCCTTCTCAAACATGCTTCTCTCCTTAACATGCTACACAAAATACCCATTATAGATTAACATTAAGAAAGAGAAAACTATTATTATTCAGCTCTGTCATCATGAAAATATAATGAGATGTGTTGTATTTCTGATGGAGAAATCAAAGCCACATATTGGTACATGTAGTTCAAATGATTTCGTTGAAAGCAGAATGTTAGTTTGTCATCTTTCTTCCTCCTTCCGGTTAAAAAAAAAAAACAAAGCGTTGAGTAAGATTTTTTACATCTTTCAGCTGATGAAAGAGAGAAAGTTGGCATGTCCCAGGCAATTACTCTTAAGGGGTGGGTGAAAGTTTAGATAAAAGACCCAAATGATTTCCTTCTTCAATCTGAAAGCAGCTCTACGGAAATATCTATAATTCATAAGGCATGAGCCAGAGAAGAGATAAAACTTTGAACTATGGGAATGCAAATTTGTGTCATCAGTTAAAGGCTCCCCAAAGGGAGGGAAATATTTTTTAAATTCTTGGTGGTCTCAACAAGAGACCCAAATTCTGATGCTGGCACTGGCGATGCCCAAGCAACTTACTCCCACTATGTCTTAGTTTTTATACCTATACAACAAACAAACAAAAAATCAAAATGTCATAGCACAGGATTATTGAAAAGATTTAGTAAATTAACATCTATAAAGTGGTTGGCATAATATTTAGACTGTGTAGGTATTATCCTATCTTCAGGTAACAGAAATAGATCTTTGACAGTAAAACATAAAATAAATTGGAACTCAATCTCTTATTTTTTAACTTATTAACAAGATAACACACTTGTGGTTCAAACAGAAATAATGTTTATGGTTTTTATCTATGTATATATTTACAGAAATACATACATACAAATACTCATATACATAATTTAATAAGCCGAAAAATAGTACTACTCAACTATTGAAGGCCTACCCATGAATGTCTTTTAATTTCCCCAAATAATTGGATCACAAATTTGATGAGTTTGGATTGTGAAGTGCAAAATTTCATGCCATAAAATCTCCAGCCCCACTGGAGGCACAGAAAGCTTAGGTCCTGGTCCACAGGGGTTAGCCTTTCTGGGCAGCTCACTCAAAAATGACGATTGGCATTTCTGCAAAGTAGCCATTAGAAAGTTTAGTTTTCCTGACAAGAATCACACCTGGGTGAGTTCTGGTTTTAAGTAATCCATATTTAAACCGCTGCCATCTAAAAATTATAACTAGGTATATCTTTGTAGAAAGAACACTGGAATCAAATAAAGCTGGTTTAGGATCCTGGGGAGTTTTACTAGTTACTCAAGCTTGAGGGCATTGCTTAATTTCTCTGAACTTCCATTTTCTATGTGCAGTTAATTTTAGGTGTCAATTTGACCAGATTAAGGGTTACCCAGATAGCTGGTAAAGCATCATTTCTGCATCTATCTGTGAGGATATTTTTGGAAGAGATTGGCATTTGAACTAGGGCATTGAGTAAGAAAGCTCTGCTCCTATCCCAAATGGGTGGGCACTTTTCACTTGGTGAAGGACTGGATAGAACCAAAAGGCAGAGACACCCATCTTCTCCTGCCCTTGGTCATCAGAACTGCAGGTTCCTGGATTCTAGGACTCATACTAGGGAGTCCCCCAGATTCTCATGTCTTTGGCCTCAGACTAGGAGTTATACCATCAGCCTCTTGGTTCTTGGCCTTCAGACTTAGACTGAGCTATCCCTCCAGCTCCCCTGGGTTTCCAGCTTGCCGACAGTGTATGGTGAGACTTTACAGTCTCAACAATCACCTGAGCCAATTCCCATTATAAACCCCCTCTCTTCTATCTAACTATCTACCTATCTATCCATTTATGTATCTGCCATCTATCTATATATCTCCTGTCCATTCTGTTCCTCTTCCAAACATTGGATATACACTAATCTATCAAGAAATGCCAGATTATTTGCCAAAAACAAAAATAAAGCTTCATGTTTTACCACTTCCTTCCCTCTTTGCTCTGTCTCTACTACTATTGAATAGGTCTTCTTGAAACTTCTTAAATACACTGAGCCCTTTCCCTTCTCAGGGTCTGTGCAAAGCCTCACTTTCAAGCCAGGAAGCTCCTCCTTCCCCTCACATGTTTCACAGCTAATTCTTTGTCTTTTGGATCAGCTAAAATATTGCCTTTGAAAAGGGTTCTCCCTAACCTCCCTTATTATTGCCTGTCTTATAATACTTCTTATAATTTATAATTGTTTCATCTGGTTGAGATTTGCACGTCCACCTCACCAAATGTAGGTTCACTGAGGGGCTCTAGCTGTTTTGCTTACCACCATATTCTGAGCACCCAGATAGTGCCTGAGACATTCAGTAGAAGGAGTTGAATGGATAAATTGGCATTTGCAGGGTTCTGGTACAGCTTAAGTAAGATAAGTTATGACATATTGAAAGTTCTCGGTAAAGTACATCTTTTAAAAAATTGCTTTCAGGGGGGAGAATTGGTATGAGGTACTCGCTCAATGTGCTAAAGTAGCTGTAATTTTAAATATAGCAGGTCCATCTGCTGCTTAAAGCCAAAATTATTCCTAATAAGCCAACTCACAAAGGAAAATCCCCTCAATTAGAGAAGGTGCTTTCCATCTGAAGATATGTCCAGCTTTAGCAGCAGTAGCAGCCCATTTTCAAAGCTTTCATTTTCTAAAGACTGACCAGGATAGCATGTATTCAAAGTAAGTTTCTACGCCCTACTCAGGCTGTGGCAAAGTCATAATCACAAATCTAACTGTGCATTGCTTACACAAGTTTGAGATAGATGGACTGTTCCTCTTTTTATTTGGAGCAAAATAAACCTGTTTAAATAGGCAAATAAAATCTACCATAATTTAACCCCCGTCGGAAAAAGATAGGTATTTAAGCACTTAAGGGATATTTCTACTGCATTTTTCCAGTTTGATGATTCAAATCCAGGTCTCTTTAGATGAATCCAAGCAAAGTAGGAGAAAAGAAGGGTTCTACAGATGCCTTTTTAAAATCGGAAACAGTCCAATAAAAACCAATGATCTAACAGCAAACCACTGCCAATTCTGTGTCACTGAGTCATCTTCCACTGGGAAGTGTTTGGATTTCATTAAGCTTTTAAGAACCACAGGCTGACTTATTATTTTCATTTTTATTTTCTTAGTGGGTTGTCATGAAACGTCACATCATTAATATGAAGAATAAAGCACCAAATAAGCTATAATTTCCTGGATGAGTTAGTAATGATGATGATAATAATTACTGAAGGCTCTTACATTTATTTATACAAAATGAACACCAAGATGGTACAAAAATCATCCTGCAGAATATTTAATCATTTCCTATTTCATCTTCTGATCCCTGCTTTCATTCTAATCTTTTGTAGCATTTTTCCCTGTGGTACTCAACCCACATCCGACATCTAGGGTCAGTTTCCTTCATAACATTGTTCAAATCTTTACATTCTTTTCCACTTTTTGATGAGATTTTTATGATCATTTTCTTATTGTGCAATCTTTAAGGATACCATTATAAATATCACAAGTAACTTCTGAGAATAGATTAAATAAAAATATAGGGAAAATAAAATAAGGCTACTTTTTTCAGGATGATGATCAAAATGGAAAGTTTTAAATACTGCTTGGGTTTTTGCATATTTTCTCTAATTAAGGAAAGTTATTCTCTCCTCTGTCTTTAACTTATCTGTGCTACTGGTTCTCCAAAGGCCATATGTCAATGTCAATACCTGCCTACTTTCTCAGTGGAAAAAGATGCTAAGTTAATTTTTTTCATTATTTTGAAGAGATACTCTTTAAAGTTCTTTTACCTAATGAGTAAGGAATCCTCCAGGGAAGTCTGTTATGCCCCATAATCTAAACAGCCTAATTAAATTACAATCTCATGTCTCAAGAGTTGAAAATTTACATTGTGTTTTGGTTTTATTTGGGTATACAACAATATCACAAACATAGAAAGATTACTTAAGAACATATTGAATGCATAAATTTAAAGAGCTTTTTATCTTTCATCAGTGAGAATAATCTGATTCAGGTGAATGACTAGGCAAGTATTTTTCAAAAAAAAAATTTTTAAGTATGACTCAAAGTAAGAAATACTTTGTATATAAATCCACCACACATAAGAACACACAACATGATTGAAACTAAGGTTTCATGAAATAATACCCTCACTGCATGTGAGATGTGAGGGTGTGTGTTGTGTTCAAGGAACAAGCAGGGATCAGTGTGGCTTGACAAGCATGAGGGAAAGTGGAGGGTCATGAACGGTCTTGTAGGCTATTGGCAGGGTTTTACCTTCTATTGTAAGTACGTGATGGGAAGCTTCTCAGGGGGGTTAAGCTCAGGAGAGACACAGTATGACTTGGTTTCAACAGGATCATCCTGGCTGCTGCACCATGATCAGACTGTAGGGGCCACGTATGGAAGGGAGGAGACCATTTGGAATTCTACTGTAATTAATAAATCGGATGAGAAACAACAGTGGTAGGACCAGGGAAGTCATGGTAAAAGAGAACAATTAGTTTCTCTATATTTGCTGAAAGCAGAAGCACCTTGTGAGATTGGATGTGTGATGGGAAACAGAACACAGGAGTCAAGGATGACCCCAGGTTTGACCTGAGCAACTTGAAAGATGGGAGTGGTTATTTACTGAGACTAGAACATTTAAAAAGGAGCTTCTGTAGAGGAAGAACTGAGATTGGTTAGAGCTGCCTATTGGCTATCCAAGTAACGATGTCTAGCTGGAGATCAGAAACATTACTCTCGATGACCTGGCTGAGTGTAAATATTTGGGAGTTGTCAAATTATGCCAAAATTTAAGGAATTTGGACTAGACGTTACCAATTACCAATGGAGTAAAGAGACTAAGTTGAAAAGTTAACTGAGAGAAAAGTTCTGCATTAGTTTTACTTCTCCTGAGAACAATCTCTCAAGATGAAGACTGAAATGCATTTAATTTAACAGGGAGGTGGGAAATGGGAGGAAGGAGAAAAGCAAAAAAGGAAAGGAGACAGACCAATAAAAGAAATAAAGGGTGCATTAATAATCTGGTTACTACTAAAAGCAACCGGAGTTCACTTCCACCAGGAACCCTCAGAAGAACTGTGTGTTACACACTGTAGACTTGTTTTGCCAAGAGATGAGACCCTTCAGCATTTATGCACCAATTCCTAACACTAGTTGAAAGATGTTCTTGAGGATCATAAGTCCCTGTGCTTCCAAGCTGCCATGAGCAAGAGAAAGTACTTAGAGAAGCAGTGAGATGGGTCTGGGCACATGCTCAAGGCATCAAAGGGTCTGCCTCAAAGTCTGAAGATGAGCCCCACTTGGAGGTTTAGAACATGAACAGGGTTCAGCAAAGGAGACTGAGAAGTGGCAGGTAGGAGGAATGCTAGACAAGTATGATGGATGGAAGTTAAGAAAAGTAATTCCAGAAGGGAACGGCACTGAGACGTGGTCATTGGATTTGGCGTCATAGAATTTGAGAACTGTTTCATTGTGTGTACCAGGATGAAAGTCCAGTAGAAGTGAAAGAGGAGGAGAGAAGTTGGAAACAACTAGTTTGGACAATTCCTTGGAGCGTTGCTAGAAAGAATAAGAGTAGCAGAGAACAGGAAAGGAGGCTGGAGGGATTGAAGGATGTTCTTACTGTGAAATCCCACTAGAATGGAAAGAAAGGAGAGACCACACTGATGTGTTTGGGACTTCTGGCATAATTTCATGGGCAGGCATTCATTGGCTTAGCTGGGCTGTAATGAAAAATGTACCTTTGTGACCTCACATGCCTCTCATTAATTGGCCTTCCTCCAAATCTGGACATTCACTCCCCTAAACCTAGACTTTGAATAGGATCAAAATCGCCTTAAAGACTACTAATAGAAATTTCATTTTCAAAAAAAAATGTCATTTTAATGTGTAGCAACTCAAAGAGTTTGAATGACAGTGGTTGTGCTTACAAACTGACTTAGGAAAGATTTTTCAGGATATAATAAAAGAACATAGAGACTTTCATATGAGGTTAAAAATAAAGCCACCCTGGTGAGTACACACACTTATATGTGTGTACACATGTGTGTGTGTGAAATGGCAATTTTAAATATAGTTAAATCCTAAAAGGTATTTCGTATTATTTTCTTATTTCCTTCACGTTATTCATTGTCTCCATGCTTTTTATGTCTATTAATTCATTCCACAAATTAACTATCTTTGATGACTCTAAAGTTGCTTGAAAATTTGACATATCAGAAATAAATTCTGCCCACAAGCCCTTGAGGACCAGGCAGCTTTGATCTGTGGGTGTTTATATTGTAGGGAAAATGGAAAGTAGGGCTATGAGCTTGTGCAAATCAACAACAAAAAAGTTGTTCAGAAGAAAAGCAAAGCCAAGACATTCTTCATTCAAAAATCTATATTCCATGTAGTTTTCCATTAAAATGGATATTCTTTTTGAGGTTTATTACATATTGTACACACAAAGGTCTGAGAAACAACCAAAGGGAATCTTCTGGGGTGCTGGAAATGTTCTACTAGATCTTGATAATCTGACCAACTGCATCCATATTTGAATAAAGAACTTACATAAGACTTAGACATACCTAGGTTTTTGTGAAAGGTAATAGTTATGCCCTATGTTCAAATTTAATTCACAGAAGATTTTCATATATGTGCACAGATAATGCTCAACACCAACCACATCTAACATTGATCTGATAAGATGATTCAAGTTGCCTTTGGAATATGAAGGACCCCAAGAGATGAGTTAATTCACTCTTCAGTTTGAACTCCAATGACAGTAGTTAAACAGAGAAGATGTAATGGAAGTTGTGATCACATTACTAAGTGCCTTCAAGCATAATGGTAATATTAAAAATAAAGCATTAGACGTTAGATGTCAACATCCAGATGTTAGATTTGTCAACACCACGTGTGTCTCTGTGTGTATGCGCATGCACACCCGTGTCACAGAAAATATTTGAAATGGTATATAATAATAGCTTTTTCTGGAAAAATTAATCACTGCAGAGAGTTATAATAAATTGGGTATTAATTTAAAAACCAATTCCACTTTCCTTTAATGATATTTTTGGAGTACCAAAGTTGATTTTTCCCTTTGTGGAAAAGAAACAGTCTCCTGTTCAAAGTCTGCCATACATTTAGCACCCTGTCTTGCTGTAACAGGCCCAAGGATCATGCAGGTAGTGCACAGGCGTGAGATCAGGTCATGTGAGCACACGCATGCATGGCAGGACTGGGCGTTAAGTGTAGCTGAGGCAGAACTCCTCTTCTCCATCCAAGGAGGCAACTACTACTGAGCTCCAAGTGATTTTTCCAAAAGAGAATACATGAAACTCTCCAGTTTTTAAAGAGAAGCACCTCTTACCCTCTCTAAATTTAGGTTGTCATGTGAAATGCCTTAATTTTTAATTTTTGGTTCTTTTTTAAAGTTTTTTTTTTTGTTTGTTTGTTTGTTTTTGTTTTTGAGACAGAGTTCTCAAGCTGTTGCCCTGGGTAGAGCACCATGGCATCACAGCTCACAGCAACCTCAAACTCTTTGGCTTAAGCAATTCTCTTGCCTCAGCCTCCTAAGTAGCTGGGACTAAAGGCACCCGCCACAGTGCCTGGCTATTTATTTTGTTGCAGTTGTCACTGTTGTTCAGCGGCCTGGGCCAAGTTCAGACCCGCCAGCCTAGGTGTATGTGGCTGGCACCCTACCTACTGAGCTACAGGCACCGCCTTTGAAAGATATTTTGAAATTCATACCAGCTGAATGCGTAAAACAGATTTCACCCACAGGCAGTCTGTGTACTCTGCCTTCTGCAGACATCATAAAGGTGGCATAGTAAGCTTTAGGCCAGATTTTACTTTCTGTGCAAACTGCAACAGAGTCTTTGTACAGAAAACCAGTTTTATTTTCAGTAGGAATAAGGAAAAATATTTGAGGTTTATTAAATATTGTACATAGAAAGGCCTGAGAAACAACCAAAGGGAATCTTCTAGGGTGCTAGAAAGTTCTGCTAGATCTTGATGATCTGGCCGTTCCACAAGTACTTCTAAACGTAAAAACTCACAGAGCTGCAGACTTAAGATTGGTGCATTTCACACACTTGGATGTGTGTATGTCACCTACCTCACAAACAAACTTTATTCAAACAAACTTTACATTTTAAAAATTATTAGGTGGCAACTTTATGCAGAAGTACATAGGACAGTGATTCCTCTTGGAGGTCCATAGCTGAGACAAAGCCAGTCTAAGCAACTCCTGCGCTATATTTAGTGGGAGAAAAATGATTTCATGAAACCAAAAGGTGAAAACTAGACCTACCTAGTTTTCCCTAATGTAGTCCCAATTCATTGGTGAAGCTTTCATTCCTCCTTCAAAATGGAGATGTACTTAAAACAGACTTCATTAATTCTTTTCTTCAGTCAAAATGGACTACATATACGATAGAGTAGGAGACTCGTACATTCAGGGAGATTCGCTGAAAGCACATAAAGGAGACGTGTCCCCACATACCCACACACACATACACATCTACAGGAATTGCAGAGGAGGAGTGACCTTTTGGGGAGTGAGCTTTCAGGCCTGCACATCCTTGAGAAGCACCTGCTGTGAACACTTCAGCCTCATCCAGGCAAAGATCCCATCTAATACATCAAAAACTTGATCATCTTCTTTCAGAATGTGGGTGGGGTAGGGCATGGATGGGGGATATGATCATGTGCCTGTCTGCTCCAGTTACTAGCAGCTGATATCAACCCCAGCACACTCCCAAACACCACAAAGTTGGTGGCTTTAAACAACAACATAAATTGATTGTCTCATAGTTCTGGAGGCCAGAAGTCCAAAACCCAAGTGTTGGCATAACCACGTTCCCTCTGAACGCACTAGGGCAGAAACCATTCCATCTCTCGCTCTTAGTTTCTTGTAGTTGCTTGGCTCCTGGCAGCAGAACTTCAGTTTCCACATAGTGTTTCCTCCCTGTGTATGTCTATGCCCCAATTCCTCTTTTCTTTAAGGGCACCAAGTCACTTTAAATTAAGGGCCCACCCTATTCCAGAAGGACGTCATCTTAACCCACCTAATTACATCTGCAATGACTCTATCTCCAAAGAAGGTCATATTCAGAGATACCGGAGGTTAGGATTTCAATGTGAATTTTGGAGGAACACAATTCAACCCATAACACTTGCCCTCCAACAGTTCATAATCCACTTAGGGAGAGAGGAATATGTGTCATTGGAGTCTGCTAAACACTCCTAGTTACAAGGATGAAATCAGACTAATTTTCTTCTCATAGCATGGCTTTTTCTGATAACTATCTACCAACCAATTGGTAGCTTCCCAATTCGTCATCACGGTTGTAAATAAATCTGGTTTGTAGACACTTCAGTATTGCACAAATATTTCAACCATGGCAAAAAGTTGAATAACAATACTATTATAAAAAATGTTATGTGATTTTTAGTATAAGGCAAAAAATAAAAAAGCTCAATAACGGATTTCATTCAAGTAAGGAAGCGGGAAATAAGAGTGGTACCGACAAAAGCATTGAGGGCAAAGAATGTAGCCACTTGACTAAATTGAATCTACATAGCACTGCAGACTGGGACCTGGGAGATTACCAGGCTAATCTAATCACCCTGGACATTCACTTGGGTAATTCAAGTGCCAAGTGAACAGGACACGAGTTTGAAAAAAATTATCCAGAAAATTAATCAAAGGTAGGTTTCAAAGAAGGGGATCTAGAAATAGAAGAAGTCAGCAAAGAGAATTTTCTCCTGAATTTTTCATGCTAATAATAATTATCACAGAAATATACACATCAGATAAATATTTAGATAAAATTAAATATGTAAAATAGAAAATAACAGGTCTAGCACAGGAATCTTACCACCAGGAGCATTGTAGGTAGATGAGAGCCCTATGTTTACCACTATGGACATTGGGCTCTTCCTTAATTTGTTCCTACTACTGATGGCTTTTTACTTAGTTGAAATTCAAGCCACATGTCATTCATACATAATTGCTTTATGTTTCATAGACAAAGTTTATTTCCTTAGATATATCTTGTTGCACATTTCCTTAGCACTTGTGCTCAAAAAAAGTGTCTTAAGAAATGCCTAATGGGAGGGGTACTATCTCACACCTTTCATCTTATACAAAAATACTGAAGTCATTTTTCAATACTTTTTTCCCTATATTGCTATTTTCTCATACATATACTACTTTTTTGTTATTTATTTATTTATTTATTTTTGAGACAAAGTCTCACTATGTCACCCTCGTGGCGTCACAGCTCACAGCAACCTCAAACTCTTGGGCTTAATTGATTCTCTTGCCTCAGCCTCCCAAGTAGCTGGGAGTATAGGAACCCGCCACAATGCCTGGCTATTTTTTGGTTGTAGTTGACCTGAAGTAAATGACAGTATGATGATGACAATCCCTTCCTAAAAATTACCCATTGCCTTTAAAGTCAAGGACAAATTCTGATGCATGATCTACAAAGTGCTTAGTTCACTTGTCTAGTCAGGGGATGGTTATTTTTAGTTTGTTGTTTGTTTTTCCATTCCTCAAATTTTCAAAGCTTTCTTTTGCCTCTGAGCACTTGTTCCTACTGTTCCTTCTGCTTTTGTATTTCCTCATCCGTCTGATTAACCCTTACTCATATCGTTCCAGTCTGAGTCTAGAAGTCACTTGTTCCAGGATCCACTACCCTGCCCCAAGTCAATGTTATGCCCTCTTTCTTCTGGGCATCTGGCCCTCCCCTACTTTATAACATTTAACATACTGCCTGCTTGCTTGTGTGTTTTCTTCCATATGCTAGAATTTTTCCTGAGGACAGACAGTGATTCTCTCTACTTTAATATTGTATTCTCAATGGCTGGTAGACAATGTTGCTACTAGATAGTGGTTTGAACAAAAGGATAAATGAATGAGAGAAAAAAATATATATTACCTAAGCCTTATTTGAGATGAGTAACTACTAATATTTGTATTACATATTTTAAATAGTATTTCAACTGATCTATGGCAATGGAGTTCAGAAGAATGGTTACACTTGGAAGTATTGACTAGGAAGACACACAAAGGATCCTCCAGGGGAACAGATAATTTTCCCTATCTTGCTCTGGAAGTTGGTGTCATGGGCATAGGCATGCATAAACAATTTATTGAGCTGTGCTCTCAGGATTTGTACTCTTTCCTGCAGAAATTAATACAAAACAAATAAAAAGAAGAAGAAATTTTAAGACTACGGTAGAAACTCCATAGTCGACCACCTCCCTACATTGACCACCTCCTTCAGTTCACTTAATTTTCATAGACCAGACATGTACCGTGTGTGTATCAGTACAGTAGACCTAGTTCCTCCACCTCCATATGTTGACCAGCTTGTTACAGTCTCTTGGGTGTTCAACTGGAGAGGTTCTACTGTACCTTTATCTCACTCTAATACCAAGGATCCAAGGATATATGTTATTATTGATTAGCTCAAGTCCGAGTTATGATTTTAAATGTAGTTTTGTAGTTCTGCTTAGGACTGCTACCATGTAGTGATATTGTCCAAGATCTTTCCTTTCTTTCCACCTTTAGGGCCCATAGCAAGGCCTTTCCTTCCACCTTTAGGGCCCATAACAATTCTGAATGAACTAAGGGGCAGGGGCATATCTGAGCATCCCAAAGGAATCAATTCTCTTCTAGACCTGCCAATAACGTGGTATTTCTTCTTCCCTGGTTCTAATTCAATAAAGACCAAACACACTGTATTTTTGAAGCCTGATTTCAAATTGGTCTTAGCAAACCTAGCAATCCTGTTGATAACCAGCCACCTCTAACTGTGATCAAAGAACTCCTCTGACCAACGGTGGAATTCCCCCCATTCTCAGACTGACTTCTTCAAGGGGACTTCCACTGAAGTAAGCAGAATGTTTGTGCAATTAAGCCATCATTCTAGCACATTAGCATTCAAAATTGCTTCAAGAAATTATTCTATAGTTCAAGGGAAATGGAGTTAACTTTCCTCTTATAAAATGAATTTCATTCGTGTGCTTGTTTTTAGAATTCTTGGGTTACTTTCATTTATAGTTAAATTTGCTCCCCATACAACTATTAAAACGTTTTCAAAATATACTTTCTATATTCATTCTGGTATCACATTTGAAATAACTTTATTCTAACTTGCCTTCCCCAACCTATCTTTTATTTGCTGTACATCAGCCTTGCAATAACTAAAACCCTGATGTTGCAGCCATTTAGAGGGTTAAACAGGCTATTCAAATTGACTACAATTGTCTTTGCATATTGGTCTACATCATCATTCTAGCTTTGTTGTATCCTGCAGTTATTCAATGTGGAGAAATGGTCAAAATCAATTCCTACCCGTAGTTGTCTTTAACTACGGAATATTTATTATTGTTCTTAGATGATGCACAGGCCTTCGGTGCAGTATTTATGGAGGCAGGATCATACTTCTCTCTGAAGATTTTATCTTTTAGAAGGCACATAAAATTTCAGACTTGCTTTTTGGCTTCATAAATACACATATAGATGTATAGAGATAACACAGATTGTCCATCTTGAGTTTCTTTTGGTTTAAGCGATCAATCATGGAACTAAATCCCATATAACCAATATAAGCCTGCATGTTTAAATCAACTTTAATGGGGAAGAAGGAGTTCAAGTGCTTGATAATTTAGAAGTTACAAGTTTACAATTTAGAGAAAATTGTAACCTGAATTTAATAATATATTAAGCAAAGAAAAATACACTGCAGATCTTTCAGCTGTACGTGTATCAATTATATTGAATGTTTTCCAGAAGCTTCTCAAGTCTGATTTGAAGCTCATCATTTTTAATTGACACATAATAATTGTACATATTTATGGGGTCCAAAGTGATGTTTCTGTACATGTGTATATCAGGTAAGTAGCAAATCCATCACCTCCAACATTTATCATTTCTTTGCTCTGGTAATGTTCAAAATTCTCTGCTAGCTATTTGAAAATATACAATAAATTATGGTTAACTATAGTTATCCTGCAGTGCTTTAGAACACTAGAACTTATTCTTCCTATCTAGCCATGCTTTTGTGTCTGTTAATCAACCTCTCCCTACTTCTCCTCCCAATCTCACTTCCCACTATCCTTTCTAGCCTCTCATAACCAGATTCTACTGTCTATCTCCATGAGCTCAAATTCTTTAGCTCACACATAAGAGAACATGCATCTTTCTTTGACTGATTTCTGTCACTTAACATAATGTCCTCCAGGGTCATCAGTTTTGCCACAAATGAAAGAATTTCATCCTTTTTTCATGGCTGGATGAAATCCCATTGTGTAGATATACCATATTTTCTTTATTCATTTTTGATAAATGCTTAGGTGAATTCCATACCTTAATGATTGTGAATAACACTAAAATAAACAAACAGAGGCAGAAATTTTTTGGCATGCTGATTTTTCTTTTCTTTGAATACACACCCAGTAGTGGGATTGCTGAATCACATGGTAGTTCTACTTTTGGTTTTCGTAGAATTTCCATTCTGTTTTCCATAATGGCTATACTAATTTACATCCCCATCAACAGAGTATGAGTTCCCTTTTTTCTACTTCCTCACCAGCATTTGTTATTTTTTGTCTTTTTTATAATACCTATTCTAACTGAGGTGAAAATGAGAAACCTCATTTGATTTTGAGATGCATTTCCCTAATGATTAGTAATGTTGAGCATTTTGTCACAGACTTTTTGACCACTCTTATGTCTTCTTTTGAATAGTGTCTATGTAAAAAAAAAATGTCTATGCAGATCGTTTGCCCATTTTTTTCTTTTTTTCTTTTTTTTTACACTTAGAGACAGGGGTCTCACTCTTGCTCAGGCTGCTCTGGAGCTCTTCAGCTCAAGCAATCCACCCACCTCGGCCTCCCAGAGTGCTAGGCTTATGGGCGTGAGCCACCGTGCCCGGCCCCTCCATGACTTTTTAAGTTCTTTTGGTCCTATTGTCTTAGTGCACCTTATTTTTATTTATTTATTTATTTTATTATTGGGGATTCATTGAGGGTACAAAAAGCCAGGATACACTGATAGCATTTGTTAGGTAAAGTCCCTCGTGCAATCGTGTCTTGCCCCCAAAGATGTGGCACATACCAAGGCCCCACCCCGCTCCCTCCTTCCCTCTCTCTGCTCTTCCTTTCCCCACCCTTCCCTCCTTCTTTCTCTCTCTGCTCTACCTACCCTTCCCGAACCCTCATCGTGACCTTAATTGTCATTAATTGTCCTCATATTAAAATTGAGTACATAGGATTCATGCTTCTCCATTCTTCTGATGCTTTACTAAGAATAATGTCTTCCACTTCCATCCAGGTTAATACAAAGGAAGTAAAGTCTCCATTTTTTTTAATGGCTGAATAGTATTTCGTGGTGTACATATACCACAGTTTGTTAATCCATTCCTGGGTTGGTGGGCATTTAGGCTATTTCCACATTTTGGCAATTGTAAATTGAGCTGCAATAAACAGTCTAGTACAAGTGTCCTTATGATAAAAGGATTTTTTTCTTTCTGAGTATCCCCAGTAATGGGATTGCAGGATCAAATGGGAGTTCTAGCTTGAGTACTTTGAGGTTTCTCCATACTTCCTTCCAGAAAGGTTGTACTTGTTTGCAGTCCCACCAGCAGTATAAAAGTGTTCCCTTCTCTCCACATCCACGCCAGCATCTGCAATTTTGAGATTTTGTGATGTGGGCCATTCTTGCTGGGGTTAGATGGTATCTCAGGGTGGTTTTGATTTGCATTTCTCTAATAGATAGAGATGATGAACATTTTTTCATATGTTTGTTAGCCATTCATCTGTCTTCTTTAGAGAAGGTTCTATTCATGTCTCTTGACCATTGATATATGGGATTGTTGGCTTTTTTTCATGTGAATTAATTTGACTTCTCTATAGATCCTAGTTATCATGCTTTGTCTGATTCAAAATATGCAAATATCCTTTCCCATTGTGTAGGTTGTCTATTTGCTTTGGTTGTTGTCTCCTTAGCTGTACAGAAGCTTTTCAGTTTAATGAAGTCCCATTTGTTTATTTTTGTTCTTGCAATTGCCATGGCAGTCTTCTTCATAAAGTCTTTCCCCAGACCAATATCTTCCAGTGTTTTTCCTAAGCTTTCTTTGAGAATTTTTATTGTTTCATGCCTTAAATTTAAGTCCTTTATCCATCTTGAATCAATTTTTGTGAGTGGGGAAGGGTGTGGGTCCAGTTTCAGTCTTTTACATGTGGATATCCAGTTCTCCCAACACCATTTATTGAATAGGAAGTCTTTCCCCCAAGGTATATTCTTGTTTGGTTTATCAAAGATTAGGTGATTGTAAGGTGTTAGTTTCATTTCCTGGTTTTCTATTTGATTCCAAGTGTCTATGTCTCTATTTTTGTGCCAGTACCATGCTGTCTTGACCACTATGGCTTTGTAGTACAGCCTAAAATCTGGTATGGTGATGACCCAGCTTTATTTTTATTACTAAGAACTGCCTTACCTATACAGGGTTTTTTCTGGTTTCATACAAAACACAGAATCATTTTTTCCAACTCTTCAAAGTACGATGTTGGTATTTTAATAGTAATGGCGTTGAATAGGTAGATTGCTTTGGGAAGTATGGACATTTTAACAATGTTGATTCTTCCCATCCATGAGCATGGTATGTTCTTCCATTTGTTAATATCCTCTGCTATTTACTTTCTGAGGATTTCATAATTTTCTTTATAGAGGTCCTTCATCTCCTTCATTAGGTATATTCCTAGGTATTTCATTTTCTTTGAAACTATGGTGAAGGGAGTTGTGTCCTTAATTAGCTTCTCATCTTGACTGTTATTGGTGTATACAAAGGCTACTGACTTGTGGACATTGATTTTATATCTTGAAACATTACTGTATTTTTTGATGACTTCTAGGAGTCTTGTGGT
>CAUYPK010095823.1:0-11535 GCA_963574355.1 Loris lydekkerianus | reverse complement strand
GTGTACATTAATGTGATCATGGGGCACCATAAACTGGTTTTATAGACCATTTGACAAATTTTCATCACACTGGTTAACATAGCCTTCCTGGCATTTTCTTAGTTATTGTGTTAAGACATTTATATTCTACATTTAGTAAGTTTCACATGTACCCTTGTAAGATGCACCGCAGGTGTGATCCCAACAATTACCTTCCCTGCCCATCCTCCCCCCTCCCTCCCCTCCATCCCCTCCCTCTCTCTCTTCCCCATATTCTTAGGTTATAACTGGGTTATAGCTTTCATGTGAAAGCCATAAATTAGTTTCATAGTAGGGCCGAGTACATTGGATACTTTTTCTTCCATTCTTGAGATACTTTGCTAAGAAGAATATGTTCCAGCTCCATTTATGTAAACATGAAAGAGGTAAAGTCTCCATCTTTCTTTAAGGCTGCACAATATTTATTCCATGGTGTACATATACCATAATTTATTGATCCATTCGTGGATTGATGGGTACTTGGGCTTTTTCCATGACTTAGCAATTATGAATTGGGCTGCAATAAACATTCTAGTACAAATATCTTGTGATTTTTTGGTCTTCTGGGTATATACCTAGTAGAGGAATTGTAGGATTGAATGGCAGATCTATTTTTAGATCTCTAAGTGTGACCCGGATTTTTGTCTCAGGATCTGCTATGGACTGAATGTCTGTGTCCCCCTCTCCCCAGATTCACGTCCTGAAACCTAATCCTTAATGTGACATCTGTACGTGGCACCTTTGGGAGGTAGTTAGGTCATGAGGGCAGAGCCAGCATGGACGGGTCATTGTCCCTTGAGGAGGCCCCTGAGGACCTGCTTGCCTCTTTCACTGCACGAGCACACAGGGAGGTGGCTGTCCGTGAGTCTAGCAGGGGCCTCACTACATCTGCTGGGCCTTGCTCTTGGACTTTGCAGGCTCTGCAGCTGTGAGAAGTACATTTCTATAGTTTATAAGCCGCTGAGTCTAGGGCATGTTGTGATAGCCGCCCACATGGCCTGAGACCGGTCCTCAGCTTGCTCACCTGTGAAAGGGGGGTGCCTGCCTGGCAACAAGACAGTGAGGGCTGACCACAATAATGCGCACAGAGCTTGTCATCCAGTCTCCAGCAGTCAGGTGACTAACAAACAGTGCCACCGCTGCTATCACCTTGCATTTCAGTGCAATTGCAGTTGGTTTGGCAGTGAATTGTAACTCTTGGTTTCTTGACAGATTGAGTTCAGTTTAATTGAGTGACCTTTTTGGACTGTATCTCTTGCTAAGTGTTTTCTGGGTGCAGGCCAGCAGGATTCGGGTGTGAATTAAGCACAGCCCAGGATAGGCAGGGATTCAGCACTGCCTTCTCACTGAGCTCCTTTTCTGGTTCTCAATTAATTTTGTGTTGCAGCTTCTAAAAGAGCAATTCCCACACCCTCCCAATAATTGTAAATACCTTATCTACTCCTTTGAAGGTTAGTCTGAACTTCAAGCATTTGGGGGGGGGTCTGAGGACCAGGTACCTTGGCCGCCTCCATCCCTGCTCACCCTCTGTGGACACCCAATTCTATGAGGAGACACACCAACATCTTGGCTCCTGTGTCTGTCACAGGCAGTGCCTGGCACCTGCTGCTCTTTCTCTCAGAGCCTCCATCCTCCTCTGCTCTGGAGGCCACAACACCTGTCTCTCAGGGATGGTGAAGATTTGTGCATGTAAATCTTTGTCCCCTGAGCAGAAGGAACACACAGACCAAGCTGCAGGAGACAGAAAAGACAGACCATGGTTTCCCCCACCCCCATCCTCCACCGCCATCCCTGCCTCTGTGGTTTCAGTTATCTGCAGGCAATTGGAACCTGACGATATTTGGAAAATTCTAGAAATAAACAATTCATGAGTTTAAATTGAGTATTGTTCTGAGTTGCATGATGAAATCTCGTCCTGTCCCACTCCGTCTTGCCTGAGACGTGTGCTGTCCCTCTGTCCAGCATTCCCATGCTCCCATCAGTCCCTCAGGACCTGTGTAGGGATCAGCTGGACTGTCGTGATGTCTCGGCACCTGTGCTCAGGTCGCCCTTCTTCATTTCCCAGTGGCCCTAAATCACGGAATGGTGATGCTGGCTGTTCAGAGAGGCCAAGAGAATCCTGGAAGACAGACATTCTGACTTAATAAGGAAAGGAAAAGAAAGCATATGCCAAGGTTCTAAGATCTACAGTAAGAATGAATTTCCTGTCTGTGAAGAGGGAAAGGGAAATTGGTGTTAGTTTAGTGGAAAAGATGCTAAATTTGTGACAGGGAGACATGAACAGAAACGTGGGGACTGAGGGCAGTTGGGTTTGGTATTACCTGTGGCTTTGGGCCTCCATGGAAGGTCTTAGACTGTATTCTCTTTGGGCAGGAGGGGACCCCTGTCATGGAATCTGTGTTGGGCAAATGCCAAGTCGAGGCAGACACCTGACCTCGGGGAGATTCTCCTGTGTCCCTGGTGGTGCCATGTGAGCAGCAGTCAGATGCAGCTTCAGGAGAGATGCTGCATGGCCTGTCCTCCCTTCAGCTCCTTCAACAATGTGGTGGCAAAGAGGGTGCGAAGAGGATGCTGATGGCACTCCTCCTTGTTGAGCACCTATGTGTGTTTAATCAGCTTAACTAGTGTCATCTCACTGAGGTACAGAGGGGCCATGTCACGTCCCTGAGCATGAAGCAGGCGGGGAGTGAGTGTGGCTGGACGAGGGCGACAGCCCTCTGGAGGGTGACTCAAGGCTTTTCTGATGGTGGGGCAACTAGTGGGCCAGGGAGACAGTTGTCTGCTCAGCAACGCCCAGTATTTGTCCTTAGTGTATTTCAGCCATCTTCGTATCAGTGAAGAAACAGGCCTCAGAAAACTCAATCCAGCTGGCAGTGCTGTGCCCAGAATTCAATTAAGTCCCTGATTTCCAGTTAATGGGCCTCTGTGCCAAGATTGAGGTCAGAGCATTAATCTTGCTTTTATTTCAGGATTTCCACTGTCATGACTTATAGTGAGGCCCAGCCGATCTTGTCAGGATTATTGAAGCATAATTAAGCCAGAAAGACACGCTGAGTAGCTAGTTAATGCAGGAGCTGGGGAAGGACCCCAGCCCTCTGGTTGGCAAGCCGGCCTCAGGCAGGATGGAGCTGTGTGTGAGGATTTCCATCTGAGGGTCATGTCCCGGCTGCCTGATCTCCATGCACTTCAAATCCCCATGAAATACAAATGAGATTTCCCCATTGTGAGCAATGTTCTTGTTAATTCAATACCACAACCTCAAGTCACCGTTTACTAATTTGTGCTTGGGACAGTGCATGCTTATGGGTGATGGATTTGTGTTGGTGATGATTGCCTAGGAAGGTGTCGTAGGCTTTCCCTTTGTATAAAGGCAGCGAGTAAGTCACCTTTCCACTGAATTTATGAAGGATGTGCCGTCCCTCAATGCAGACAGTTTCTCTGTCCTTTCCTTGCATGTGTGCGCACATGTGTGCATGTGTGTGTATGCATGTGACTGTGTGGTCATATGTGTGTTCATGTGTGTGCGTGCGTAAGTATGCATGCGAGTGCATATTGTGTGCATGTGCACCGTGTGTGTGTGTGCACTTGTGTGTGTGTGTGTGTGTGTGTGTGTGTGTGTGTGTGTATGTTGCTGCCTAGGCTCCCTCTCCTTTCCCATCTGGGAGTAGAGGCGGCATGCACAGACAAACATTACTTGTGATCGTCTTCTAGGTGACAGATGCTTATCCACTATTATCTTATTTAAACATTGTTGTGTATATGGGGCCCCCGCTTTATAGTTGAGGAAACGGAGGCTCAGAGAGATTAACTACCCACTGCACACAGGTGTAGGGACAGCAGGTTGTGGCGTGGGTGCAGGGCTGCTCCTTGGCAATCCCTACGCCCTTTTACTCATGTCATACAAGGACCATATGCTTTTTTTTCTTTTTCTGTTTCTCCAGGAGTGTTTCTTCTTGAGTCAAGACATTTTTGGAAAAGTAAGCATAGGGGGGTCATTTCTGAGTGGAGAGAGTCTGAAGAGGGGGTAGCAAGCACCCAGCAGTCAGGGCACGCCTCTGGCTTTTGGGGTTTCATCCGTATCTTCCATGTGTGAGTCCAGACCGAGGGCGTTACCAGTTCTGGCCAAGCACGGAAGCCAGCCCCTCACACTGATTTTGAATCTGCTTGATATTTGGTTGTTCCAAAAAAGAAGTTCATGGATAGACATTTGTCAGATGGTCTCCACAGATCCATCCACACTGTCAGCTGGGCCCACTGTGGGGGTGGGACCAGGGGAGCAGAGAGCGACAGGTTCTCTTGGCCTTGAGACCAGGGGAGCAGAGAGCGGCAGGTTCTCTGGGCCTTGAGGCCGGGGGAGCAGAGAGCGACAGGTTCTCTTTGGACTTTGGGAGCAGATTTTCTCCCAAATGTTTGCTGTGGATTCTTTCTTTTTTGTCCCAGGATTCACCTTCAGCATGTCCACATTCACACACATCCTCAGTCCAAGTTTGCTCTGCTGCAGTGAACATTTTTATGCTTGCTGTGACTTATTGTGGAGACTACCTACCAGAGCCTCTCAGTAGTACATTTATTTGATAATTAGATGCTGAAGGGCTGCCTTGAAATTTTCTTCAAGACAGCCTTTGGATGGTATTCTTAACTTTTGAAATTTGCCCCAAAGAATGTGCTACCCCCTGGGAAATCCACTCATCTGAAGCAACATCACTCTGCTCTGCAGGTGGCCTCTGGGGATTTGCTGATATCCATTTTTTGGTCATTTTTTCTGTCAGTGTCAGGACCAAATCCCTGTAGGCAGTTATATAAAGTCTGATGAAAGTTCTTTCTCTTTGGCTTAAACTTCAAACCTGTGAGATCTGAGGACCATCACCCTTCCCAGGTTCATCCCCGCCACCCTAACAGCCTCCACCTTGATGCCCCCCACTCTGACGCCTCCCACCCTGACATCCCCCACCCTGATGCCCCCACTCTGATGCCCTCCACCCTGCCCTAATAACCATCCCCCAAAGTCCCCTCCTGTCCCTGAGGAAATAGTTCCCAGGCCCCAGTGCACTACAGGCAGTGGCTCAGGCAAATTTCTGACCTCCTCAGAGCCGCCACTCAGTCCCCAGCACAGCCATGCCTTGCTCAGCTGTGACCCTCCCACTTTCACGTTCATCCTTGACTGGTTGATCTCAGCGCTATTGCCTGCCTTCTTCCCTCAGTCTGAAATGCATGTCATCCCACTTCCCCTTAAACTGCAACTCAGATACCACCCTCGCTATAAAGCTGTCCTCTTTCTCATGGCCACAAAAATGCAGGCACACCCTCAAGCTGGAATAAATGCTGGAGTTCTACGCTGTGTATATGCACTTTCATAGCAACACACAGCACATCCAAATAGAAAACCAGCTAATAATTACGATGCAGTTCTCCTGGATGTCAGAGGAAAGTGCTCGTGACTTGAAGACTGCTGCTACGTGGGAAAATGCCAGGTCCAAACACAGAGCCACAATGTGTGTGCACGTGCGCAGAAACACGGGACTGAGGACTGGAGGACATGTGGGCTCCCAGATGCTGACCACGGAGGCCGCGCATGCCGTCCCGTCTGCCCAACCCCACTCTCTGTCCTAAAATGTGCCCCGATTTTCTATGTTGACTGTCAATAAGCTCTGTCTTATATAATATATAGCAAAAGTATGTAAAATATTTTAATATATAAAATATAACAAATACAATGTACCTATAATGGGTATGTTAATATATGAATGAAAACCTTTGTTTAAAAGTAGAAACATGAATTCATACCTCCTCTTCCCCTTCTCTCAACCACGTAGTCATGGTCACACACAAAGTTAGTTTCTTTCTTTCTTTCTTTCTTTCTTTCTTTCTTTCTTTCTTTCTTTCTTTCTTTCTTTCTGTTTTTAAGACAGAGTCTCACTCTGTCAAGCTGGGTAGAGTGATGTGGCATCACAGTTCACAGCAACCTCCAACTCCTGGGCTTAGGCGATTCTCTTGCCTCAGCCTCCTGAGTAGCTGCGAGTACAGGCACCCGCCACAATGCCCAGCTATGTTTTTGTTGCAGTTTGGCCAGGGCCCAGTTTGAACCCGCCACCCTCAGTATGTGGGGGCCGGTGCCCTACCCACTTAGCCACAGGGACCACCCGGGGATATTATTTCTTTTGGAATAATTTACCCTTTTATTATTATGAAACATTACTTTTTATCTCTGGAACATGTTATGTCCTGAAATTAATTTGTCTGATGATACAGGCTTACCTGCTTCCTTTTGCTTGTTATTTCGCATAACGTTTTCCAATCCTTTTACTATCAGCATGTTTTGACTTTGTAATCAAAGTGCATCTCTTGTAGACAGCATATAATTCGGTCCTTCTTCTTATCCAATATGATAATCTCTGCCTTTTAATTATTGTATTTTGTCTCCTTAGATTTATCATGATTAGTAATATGGTTGCGACTAAGTCCACTGTCTTTCTGTTTGTGTTTCTCATTGTCTCTGCATTTTTTGTTTTTCTTTTTCAGCCTTGTTGGGATTAACCACATATAGTAGGACCTCCGTGAGTGACCACCAAAGGGGCTGAAACAAACTGGTCAACACACAGAGGTGGTCACCACAAGGAATACATGGTGCATATCTGGTCTATGAACATTAGGTCACCTTAAGGAGGTGGTGAGTGTAGGGTGGTGGGTCAGCTATGGAGGGTCTACTGTATTTTTAATATAAAATTATAATTCTTCTACTGGCTTTTGGCTATCTCCCCCTCTTTTTTGTTGTTGATATGTGGTTTTTTCCAGGAATTACCATATGCATTCCTCACTTACCATGGTATACTTAGAGTAAAATAAAATAATGTTACAATGTAAACCTCACTTACCTTCCACCCATCCTTAATCTGTTACATATTTTGCATCTATGCAGTAAACCCACCATAGATGCTGTTATTTTTGCTTGAAACGATTACCTTTCAGATAAGAGAAGAAAACAGTTTTTTATGTTTATCCATACATTTACAATTTCCTGTAGACCCAGGTGGTCCAAGTTTCCATCTGTTAACATCACCCTTAAGCCTGAAGAACTTCCTTTCTCATTTCCTGTAATGCAGGCCAACTAGTAACAAATTCTCCTGCTTTTTTAATCTAAAAATGTGTTTTTAAAGAATGTTTTTGCTGTCTATAAAGTCAGCCAGTATTTACATTGTTTTCTTCTGTCTGCAGCATGTAATCTATCTTTCAGCTGCTAAGATTTTCTTTTTGGTTTCAGCAGTTTGATTCTGATGATTGTTTATCTATCTCGTTTGGAGTTTGCTGGGTTTCTTGGATCTATAACCGTAATTCCCAAGCAGGGACAATTTGAGTTCTGAAGGAAACGTTCAGTAGTGTCTGGAGAGATGTTCAGATGCTCAGGGTTGAGGAGGGGAGAATACTGCCGTACGCTGGTCGGTAGAGGCCAGGGGTGCTGCCGAAAATCCTACAGTGTCTGTAACAGCCCCTCTGACAAGAATTATCCAAGTTATCCAAATTATCCAAGTTTGAGATACTCTGATTTTTAAGTTGATTTTTTTTCACAAAATGTTGGGAATAAAATATATTTTTTTGGTCCCATTTTTTTTCTCCTTCCCTTCTCAGATTCTACTTAATTGATAGTAAACAACTTAGTGTCGTCTCACCGGTCACTGAAACTTTAATTTTTCAGTGTTCTTTTGGCTCTGTGTTTTGGATTGAACAATTTCTAGTGACCCGTCTTCAAGTTTGCAATTGTTTCATTTGCAGTTTCTAATCTGCTCTTAAGCCTATTTAGTAAAGTTTTCATTTCAGATATTATACTTTTCTAGTCTAGAATTGTTTTTTACGTTCTTTCTTGTTACCCTGTTAAGACCATCTTTTTGTTTCAGCCTGTGAAGCATATTACTGTACTGTATAGTTTTTGCTATTTGCAGTACCTGGGGAAGATGAAGATCTGTTTCCATTTACTGCGCTCTCCGGAGTTCTTTACTACCTTTCTATTGGCCGGTTTCAGTGCCTCTTTACAAGCTAAGTTGTTTTTTATTGCACGATAGGCATTGTGATGATACTTTTTAGAGTCTGTATTGTAATTTTCCTTTAAAACATAACTGAATTCTATTCTGGAAGACAGTTAAATTAGCGGCATATCCTTCTGATCCTGTGAGATTTGCTTTTATTCTTTGTAAAAATGAATTGTGGTTTTAAATTTAAGTTGTTAAACTTAGTCCTGGGTATAGCCTTTAAGATCTGGCTCATATTTCTGGTTTTGGATGTGGCTTTTCTGATACAGAAGTGCCATGTTTGAGATGCTCAGCAAGCCTTCCCACTCTGGCTGGGGAGAACTCCAGCACGCCCAGTGTGCATGGCCTCTGGTGTAGGGCAGGTTGGTTCTCAACTCTGCGTGGGCAGTCTCCCCAACTTCCCAAATGATTCTGGGTGGATTTCCAAGCAGACTTTGGGCTCCCCCCCAGCACCCCCTACCCCACACTGTACCCTCCCTGTACATCCCGGGTTCTTCCTAGCTGGTTTTGTATTTTTGAGCTCTGCCTCCACAGCTCAGCAAGACCCCTCTCTGGTTGGGCTCCAGATCCCTTTCCAGTAGCAGGAAATTGTCTCCAGGCAGGGGTGGGGGCAGCCGTGGCCCATCTTCTGTGCTTCCTCCAGGCAGGGATGGGGGCAGCCGTGGCCCACCTTCTGTGCTTCCTCCAGGCAGGGGTGGGGGCAGCCGTGGGGCCACCTTCTGGGCTTCCTTCCCGCAGGGGTGGGGGCAGCCGTGGGGCCCACCTTCTGGGCTTCCTCCAGGCAGGGGTGGGGGCAGCCGTGGCCCACCTTCTTTGCTTCCTCCAGGCAGGGGTGGGGGCAGCCGTGGGGCCACCTTCTGGGCTTCCTTCAGGCAGGGGTGGGGGCAGCTGTGGGGCCCACCTTCTGGGCTTCCTCCAGACGGGGGTGGGGGCAGCCGTGGGGCCACCTTCTGGGCTTCCTTCCTTTCTAAGATCCTGGTCCTTTGTGGCCTTTGTTTAATGCCTAAAAGCAAATGTTTCCTGTAGCTGTCACAGGTATTGGACAAGTGGGCTAGTCCAATGCCATTTACTCTCCCATGGTCAGAAGTGGACATTAGGAACATGCATTTTAGGTAAGGACCTCAGATGATTCTGAGACCAGTGCTTGATTGCTCTCATTTAAGAAATGCTGATGTAAACTGTTTGCAGCAGATAGTGTTCAGAGCAGCACTGCTTGGCGAGGCATCGTGCGAGGGTCCCTCCTGTCCAGGAGGTCTAGGCATTTTACATCTGGGGAAGGATAGAAGATGTTTTTCTGAAATGTTTCTTGCAAGATCCCTTTGAGTATGCAGTGTGTGTGTGTCTGTATTTGCTGCAGTGTGTGGTGTATATGTGTGTGTGTTTGAAGAAGTGAGTGGTGTGTATTTGCAGCAGTGCATGGTGTGTATGTGTGTGTATTTGCAGAAGTGTGTGGTGTGTATTTGCTGCAGTGTGTGGTGTGTATTTGCTGCAGTGTGTGGTGTGTATGTGTGTGTATTTGCAGCAGTGTGTGGTGTGTATTTGCTGAAGTGTGTGGTGTGTATGTGTGTGTATTTGCTGCAGTGTGCTCTGTGTGTGTGTGTATTGGCTGCAGTGCTGAGTTTTTCTCTGAGTTCTCACTGGCTTGTGTACACACAGTGTTCAGAGTGTTCAGAGATACTGGCTCACAGTAGAATTAGTGATCAAACACGCTGAAGAATTAATCACACGTATGTGCGTATACATATATATGTCAAAACTTATAAAATGTTTAGATTTTAGATATGTAGAATTTACTGTTTGTCACTGTCACATATGTCAATAAAGCTGCTTTTTAAAAAAATTAATCCTAGCCATTGACTATGGAGAGGACGTTTTCTCTTCCTGGTGTTTCCCTCTGAGGCCCAGGGTGACGTGGCTAACACCGGATTGAGTATTAAGGGTTGTGAGTCCGAGTTGCCTCCTCTCGTGATCTGAGGAGGGTTCACCCTGTCTGACTGCGTGTACCTGGCCGTGCCTAACGATGTGCACAGAGCCTATTGAATAGATTTGATTTCAATTATGTCACAATGCCTGAACCTCTTTATTTGGCCCAAATGTTGAGAAGGAGGCTCCCTATGTAACCCCCTCTGCCCGGCTCACTGTGGTACTTACTCTATTTGCTGTATATGGGTATAAGCAAAGCAATCAAATTCAGCAATATCCATGGATTGTTTAATATGGGAGTTCGCTGGGTAGAATTTGGACTGGCCACTGCAGGCCAATTTCCTAGATCCTTAAAGGAGCAAACACACCCCATCCGTCTGGCCGGACTCCCCAGGACCAGCCCCGCTAGTGTGCACAGCACCATTTGAGTTTCAATGTGGTTTCCCTTTAGGGGCATTTCCATTTTTTCCACTCTTGTTTTTTTCATGCTGTTGATCCTTTGGGGCAAGAGGAGCTAGTTTTGGTTTTCTAATTGGCTCCTCTTATCTCTCTGAAGGTAAAATTTCTCCCTGGTTTTCTCATCAAATACTAGATTTCTGTGCAATAAAACTTAGTTTTCTGAAATCTCCACACAGGCACATGCAGTGGGTGCTGGAAGATGCAGCTGCTATCAGGAGCCTGGGAGACTGGTCACATCTGCAGTTAGGAAAGCCCAGTCCCTGCCTGACTGAGCCATCTGGTCTTCCTCGCTGTCCCTGCCACGTTGTCTGTGCAGCCAGGTTCCACACACGTTTATCGCACGCTCACTGTGTGACCCTTGTTACTGAAGAACCAGAGTTCAGGGGACAGGCTCATTCCAGAGTAATTCTCACATGAGCAGATTGCTCGAGTCCTTGGGTGCAGGAACAGAGTGAGTGGGAGAATAGAGACAAAGTCCCTCTTGAGAGAGTCAGGATGGGGAGGCGAATAAGAGCAGAGACTTTGGGTCCAGGCACACCTGGGCTCAGTCTCATTCTGCCATGACTGCTAGATTCATCTCACCAAAGTCTCAGTTTCCCAAGTGGACTCCCACATGGCACTGTGCTCACTATGAGTACAAGTTAGCAGTTTGTTGAGACGGTGTAGCAGAGGGTCTTGTGTGGAGTAGGTGGTCAGCAGAAGGCTTCATCTAGAGTGGTTGGTCAGTAGAAGGTGTTGTCTGGAGTGGGTGGTCAGCAGAGGGCCTCATGTGGAATGGGTGGTCTGCAAAGTGTCTAGTCTTGCGTGTGTGGTCAGCAGAGGGCCTCGTGTGGAGTGAGTGGTCAGCAGAGGGCCTTGTGTGGAGTGGGTGGTCAGCAGAGGGCCTCGTGTGGAGTGGGTGGTCAGTAGATGGCCTCATCAGGAGTGGGTGGTCAGTGGAGGGCCTCGTGTGGAGTGGGTGGTCAGCAGAGGGCCTCGTGTGGAGTGGGTAGTCAGCAGAGGGCCTGGTGTGGAGTGGGAGGTTAGCAGAGGGCCTCGTGTGGAGTGAGTGGTCAGCAGAGGGCCTCGTGTGGAGTGGGTGGTCAGCAGATGGCCTCATCAGGAGTGGGTGGTC
>CAUYPK010095822.1:0-32816 GCA_963574355.1 Loris lydekkerianus | reverse complement strand
CATAGATACCAAAAAGAAACCAAAGTCCATAACAGGAATTTTAGGCATAAGGAAAAATCCCAAGGGATACGAATAAAGAATATAAAGAGGCAAGTGAGAACGGAAAAAGAGAAACAGCCAATAACATTAGTATTTATTTGTAATCCAGTGAGAATAATAAAAGGAATTGTTTCTCCTAATCAGGTTGCCAAATGGAAAATTTATAACCTGCTCTTAGCTATTGTATAGAGAAACTGGCGCTTATATTCTCTTGAAAGATTGGAGAGGAAAGAAAAAAGTTGGGAGGGAAATCTGCCATGATACGTAGGATGATCATAATTTTAAATGTGTTTTTTTTTTTTTTTGAGACAGTCCCACTATGTCACCCTCAGTAGAGTGCTGTGGCCTCACAGCAACCTCAAACTCTTGGGTTTAAGCAATTCTCTTGCCTCAGCCTCCCAAGCAGCTGGGACTACAGATGCCCGCCATAATGCCTGGCTATTTTCTTGTTGCAGTTGTCATTGTTATTCAGCTGGCCTGGGCTGGGTTCGAACCTACCAGCCTTGGTGCATGTGCCCAGCACCATAACCACTGTGCTATAAGTGCCAATTCTTTAAAAATGTTTTAAATTTAATTTGCTATTATTTTAAATGGACATGGAAGTAAGATGTGCCTAAAATGTTCTTCACGGGGTTGGTTGGTTACAAAGAGAAAAAGATGTAAAATTAAATGTTTATTGTTTAGAAAGAACATAGATCATCAGTGTTCCTTTGAATAATATGCAGTCATGAGATGAGATAGATAATGATAATAATGATACATAACAGCTGATGTTTGTCAGGCACTTAATCTGTGCCTCACACTATTCCAAATGCTATCTGTAGTCCCTTGCTCAATCTTTGAAAGAGTTCTGGCATTTAAGAACTATTATACTGGGATCAAAGTAGGTGAACTTGTCGAACATCACACAGGTTTGAAGGGACAGACCATTGTGAAGTGCCATTAGGCATGATGGCTCCAGAATATGACACCAAATGCTACAGTTAATGGTGCTGGTGTGTGCCAGAAGGCAAACTCACCTGGATGTGTCACTGAGAGCTTGTTAGTTTGGCAGATGTTACTGGGTTCCTGTGTGAGAGAGGAGGAAGGTGGGTGTTCTCAAGTGTGTTCGTACTGAATTGCTAAATGTTACTGGGACAGTTGGTATTATTTCCCAAAAAGTGAAATGTGTCACCCCAGATGCATCATTTAGAGTTCTAGATGTTTACTTATAAATAGACTCACAGAGTAAAAGAATGAGGACTGTTGTCACTGGTATGCATTTGGTAAGGCTAGGGAAAATCAGAGTGTGGCATTGGCAAGACAGGAGGGGAAGGGTTGGGATATTAAGAAATTGAATTAAATTATTTAATCTCTACCTTCTCAGCACTTTTCTTTCCAAGTGGCTATTGATAATAAGATTGAAGTTAGGTGTGTTTGATGTTATAGGAGGAACTGACCTTCAAGGATGTGGCTGTGGTCTTCACTGAGGAGGAGCTGGGGCTGCTGGACCCTATTCAGAGGAAGCTGTACCAAGATGTGATGCTGGAGAACTTCCAGAACCTGCTCTCAGTAGGTGAGAATGTGAACCTTATGGCATCAAAAGCCAGCCTTGGAGTTACTTTGTGGTCTTTGGAGATCTGAATTGCCCACATTTGTGGACCTGACTTTCCTATTACTAACTTTTAATGATATAAAATAAGGTAGAAAATATCAGAGTTTGTTAGGAAGACTGGAATATATTATAGCAAACTCTGGCCAATTGCACGAGAGGGGTGAGATCCAGAGGGAGGAGATTCAATGAAAATTGACATTGGGTATAAATAGGGTTTTGGTTTTTTGGGGTTTTGGGGGTTTTTTTTTTGTGAGACAGAGTCTCACTTTGTCAGCCCCAGTACAGTACTATGGTGTCATATCTCACAGCAACCTCAGACTCTTGGGCTCAAGTGATTCCCTTGCCTCAGCCTCCCAAGTAGCTGAGACTATAGCCACCTGCCACAACGCCTGGCTATTTTTAGAGATGAGGTCTCTCTCTGGCTCAGGCTGGTCTTGAACCTGTGAGTTCAGGCAATCCACCTGTATCAGCCTCCCAGAGTGCTGGGATTACAGGCATGAGCCACCGTAGTACAGTTTCACTGTGTACCCCTGGGTAGAGTGCTATGTCCTCACAGCTCACAGCTCACAGCATCCTCAAACTCTTGGGCTCAGCAATTCTCTTGCCTCAGCCTTCCAGGTAGCTGGGACTACAGGCTTCCTTCACAATGCCTGTCTATGTTTAGAGATGAGGTCTTGGCCTGGCTCAGGCTGGTCTTGAACCTGTGAGCTTAGACAATCCACCCACCTCGGCTTCCCAGAATGCTAGGATTATAGGTGTGAACCACCACACCCTGCCAGAAATACATTTTTGTAGTATGTATTGATGCATTTGTGTTTGGGTCTTGAAATACTGGTATCTCTTCAATAGATCATCCTAAAAAAAAGTTTGAAAAACATAGCTTTTAATTAATTGATCCATATGCAATAAGAATTCAAATTTCCAGTAAGTTGTATCTTTTGTGTGTTTTAAATATGTGACTGCATGTTCATAGGACATCACCCTTTCAAACATGATGCATTCTACTTAGAAAAGGAAAAAAGGCATGGTATGGTGAAGACAGCAATCCAAAGAAAAGAGAAATCAGGTAAGAACCAAGTGACTGGACAGCCTTGTCTATGTTTCTTTACCTTTTATTCTGCTGTTGCTGTCATTTGGTCCAAATTGCCAAGCCTCTTTCCCAAACTACTGCAACAGCCTTTGTACTGGGTGCCCTGTGTCCACCTTGAGTAGTATAAAGTCTGTCCTCCTATAAACTATTTCCATTTGCAGCAAGAGTGATCCTTTGAAAGTGGAAGTCAAATTGTCATTCCTCTGCTCAAAACCATTAATGGCTTCTTATTTTTCTCAAAGTTGAAGAGTCTTAAAGTACCTCATAGAACCCTATGTGGTCCACTCCTCATGCCCCACTGCCTGTGTGACCACAGCTCCTATCTTCTTCTCCTTGTCTCTCTACTATTTTACAGATCTGCCAAGGACACTGTATTTCGTATTGCTGCCATAACAAATTCCCACATAGTTAAGCAGATTAAACAACACGAATGTATTATCTTTCAGTTATTATGTTTGAAGTCCAACATGAGTCTCAATGAGCCAAAATTAAGCTGTCAGCAGGTCTGTGTTTCTTTCTGGAGGCTTCAGGGGAGAAGAATTTTTATTTTTACTTTTTCAGCTTTTAGGGACTGCCAAATTTCTTGGCTTGTGGTCCCCTTCCTCTCTTCACAGCCAACTCCATTGCTTCTCTGATCATTCTATAGTGACATTTTCCTCTTTCTCTTCTGTGCCCCTTTCCCACTTACAAGGACTTTCTGATTACATTGGACCCACCTGGATAATATAGGATCGTCTTCTATTTTGGGGTCAGCTGATTAGCATCATTAATTTTTTTTTTGCAACTTTACCCTTTGTCATGTAACCTGACATATTCTTAGGCTCCAGGAATTAGGATTCAGATTCTTTGGGGACCAATTATTCTGCCCGTTAATGACACTTCTGCCTCAAAGCCCTTATTTATTCCTCTCTCTGCCTGGAAAACTCAACTTAAAATCCTCTTGGCCCTTTCCTTACTTCATTCTGGTTTCTCTGCCCTGCCTTACATTTTATCTCATAGGCTTTTATTTACTTGCATATTACCTGTTTCTACCCACTGGAATGTAATATGTAAGGGTGGAGGAGTTTTGTCTGTTTTGTTTATTGCTCTAACTTTGGTGCCTAGAATAGTTCAGGTCTCTAAATATTTGTCAGCGTAATAAATGTGTTAATAGATGGGCAGGACCTCACTCACTTCACCTCAGAGCATTTTTTCACCATCTGACACAGTAAGTCACTGATTGTTTAATGTACGTCTTCCCTACCTCAGTGCTGCATCAACAAGGAAAGCGTTTTAAAATTTGGATGTTATACACATTTTACATTTTCCTACTCTCTAATCATTGTCCAGAACTCTGTCTGTCATACTGAGTGCTCAACACATGCATGTCACATAAGTAAATGAATCCCTGTTTGACTTTTTGTGAAAATTAAAGCCAAGTCTTAGAAAGAAATAATTATTTTCAAGTAAGTTATTTGAAATAGAAAAAGGATGGAAAACTGTAATTTTATGGGGAAACTGAAGGGTGTATGAATGATGGGGTACATAGATTATGCTGCTAATGAGGAAAACCATGATGGCAAGAATCACTTGAGATGAAAAGAAAGCAGGAGGGCCTCCTGGTTCCTGTTGAATCTGTGGTTGTAGATAAAGTGGCCTTTCTCAATAGTTTTTCTGATTAAAAATTATAGCCCTCTAGTGAACTATAGTTTAAAATCCCGGAAAAGCATTCAGAAAAAAATAAAACATGAACCCAAAGTGCAAAGTATCTGATTATTTTTTGCATTTCTTTAAAGTTCTTATTGATTCATATTTTATTATCTATGTGCATTCCATGTTTTTATACTTTACTGTCCAGGATTCCATGCTGACTTTATAATTCAGTAGAAATAGCAGTAGGTTAACAGTTTGTATCATATTGTCAATTTATAAATTAGTCTTTGGGCTGGGTGCAGTAGCTTACACCTGTAATCTCTGTACTCTAGAAGGCCAAGTCAGGTGGATGGCTTAAGCTCAGAAGTTCAAGACCAACCAGACCAAGAGTGAAACCCCATCTTTATTAAAAATAGAAAAACTAGCTGGGTATTGTGATGTTCACCTGTATTCCTACCTTCTCAGGAGGCGGAGGCAGGAGGATCGCTTGAGCCCAGGAGTTTGAGGTTGCTATGAGCTAGGCTGATACCACGGCACTCTAATCTAGGCAAGAGAGTGAGACTCTGTCTGAAGAAAAAAAAATTAAGTCTTTGACTTCTAGCCTGTATGTCACATAGGATACTTAGTATGGTCTAATAGGTCTCATTAGTGCCTGGTGGATAGCAACCACCTAAACCAACTTTTGGTTTCTCTACTTATTTAAAACAAAGACCATAATACAGGTGGAAAAGACAAACTGGACCTTTTCTGGATTTCTTTATTTTATTTTTTTTTTTTGAGACAGAGCCTCAAGCTGTTGCCCTAGGTAGAGTGCTGTGATGTTGCAGCTCACAGCAACCTCTAATTTCTGGGCTCAAGCGATTCTCCTTCCTCCGCCTCCCATGGGACTACAGGCACCCGCCACAACGCCCAGCTATGTTTTGGGGTTGCAGCCATCATTGTTGTTTGGCAGGTGTGGGCTGGATTTGAACCCGCCAGCTCAGGTGTACGTGGCTGGCGCCTTAGGCACTTGAGCCACAGGCGCCAAGCCCTTTTCTGGATTTCTTAAAATGTCATGCTATCTCCTAAGTATGAAATCTTGAAACTGTGAACAGAGCCTTCCGTTGTCCACATCTCTGAATTCTCTGTCCTTACAGTGGACAAGATCCAAAGTGAGATGGAGACTATTCCAGAAGCAGGACCACATGAAGAGCTTTCCTACAAGCAAATATGGCAACAAAGTGCAAGTGATTTAAGCAGGTTTCAAGCCTTTGTGATAAATATTTCTCAGTTTCCCAGACAAGCTGATTTGTCTTACCAGGTTGGGGCAGAACTACCTTTAACTCACACAGGACACAAACTTTACCAGTGTCATGATTGTAAAAAATCTTCCATTGATGTCTCCAGCTTTGATCTTCATCAACAGTTACATTCAAGAGAAAAGTCTCACACATGTGACAAGTGTGGGAAAAGCTTCTGTTATAGCCCAGCTCTTCGTATTCATCAGAGAGTTCACATGGGAGAGAAACGTTATAAGTGTGATGTGTGTGGTAAAGAATTCAGTCACAGCTCATATCTGCAAACTCATCATAGAGTTCACACCGTAGAGAAACCATTCAAATGTGTGGAATGTGGGAAAGGCTTCGGCTGTAGATCAACACTTACTGTGCATTGCAAATTACACACAGGAGAGAAAACTTACAGTTGTGAGAAATGTGGTAGGGCCTTCATACATGCTTCTCATCTTCAAGAACATCAGAGAATCCATACAGGGGAGAAACCATTTAAATGTGATATGTGCGGTAAGAACTTCCGCCGTAGATCAGCACTTAATACTCACTGCATGGTCCACACAGGAGAGAAACCATATAACTGTGAGGACTGTGGAAAGTGCTTCACTTGTAGTTCAAATCTTCGTATCCATCAGCGGGTCCATACAGGCGAGAAACCTTACAAATGTGAAGAATGTGGTAAGTGCTTTATTCAGCCTTCACAATTTCAGGCTCATCGAAGAATCCACACTGGAGAGAAGCCATATGTATGTAAAATATGTGGTAAGGGCTTCATTTACAATTCAAGTTTTCAGGCCCATCAGGGAGTCCACACTGGAGAGAAACCATACAAATGTGATGAGTGTGGGAAGAGGTTCAGGATGAAAATCCATTATCAAGTACATCTGGTAATCCACACAGGAGAGAAACCTTATAAATGTGAGGTATGTGGGAAAGCCTTCCGTCAGAGTTCATACCTTAAAATCCATCTGAAAGCACATAGTGTGGAGAAACCTTATAAGTGTGAAGAGTGTGGACAGGGCTTTAATCAGAGTTCACGACTACAGATTCACCAGCTGATCCATACTGGTGAGAAACCATACAAATGTGAAGAGTGTGGAAAGGGATTCAGTCGTAGAGCAGATCTTAAAATTCATTGTAGAATCCACACAGGAGAGAAACCATATAGTTGTGAGGAATGTGGGAAAGTCTTCAGTCAGGCCTCACATCTTCTGACCCATCAGAGAGTCCACAGTGGAGAAAAACCATTCAAATGTGAGGAGTGTGGGAAGAGCTTTGGTCGGAGTGCACACCTTCAAGCTCATCAAAAAGTCCATGCTGGAGAAAAGCCATACAAGTGTGAGGAGTGTGGGAAGGGCTTCAAGTGGAGCCTTAATCTGGATATGCATCAGAGGGTGCACACAGGAGAGAAACCATATACATGTGGGGAATGTGGGAAGCACTTCAGTCAGGCCTCAAGTCTTAAGCTTCATCAGAATGTGCACACTGGAGAGAAACCATACAAATGTGGTGTGTGTAATAAACTCTTCAGTCGGTCTTCACAACTTCAGTATCATAGGCGAGTTCATACAGGGGAGAAACCTTACAAATGTGAGATATGTGGTAAGAGTTTCAGCTGGAGATCAAATCTTGTAAGTCATAACAAAATTCATGCTGGTGATACATTTTATGAAAGTGATGGCTCAGTGCCTGTAGCTCAGTGAGTAGGGCACCAGCCACATAGACACCGGAGCTGGAGGGTTCAAACCCAGCCCAGGGGTTGACAATAATGACAACTGCAACAAAAAAATAGCTGGGTATTGTGGCGAGCACCTGTAGTCCCAGCTACTCAGGAGGCTGAGGCAAGAGAGTCGCCTAAGCCCAGGAGTTGGAGGTTGCTGTGAGCTGTGTGACGCCACGGCACTCTACCAAGGGTGATAAAGTGAGACTCTATCTCTATAAAACAAAAAACAAACAAAAAAAAGTTAAAACTTCTCAAGTAAGGGCTGTCCTATATTCTTACCCTACACCCATGAAACAAATACAAAAAAAATTGTAGAAATTTGATAATTTTGTCAAATGTTTTATTGGGACAATATTGACATTTACATGCTTTTGCCTAGTGGCAGATGTAAATTATGTTTTAGGGAAAGGCGTATATAACAATATAGATTCTACATCTCTTTGATTTGGAAATTATATAATTGGAATTTATGATTGAGACTAAAATGCCAAAATATAAATAACATATCAATGATGTCATTTATTACTTAAAAGTATGCATTCCTCTATAGGAATTTGAGTTTTAACATATTTATTCCTGTACATGTGTTAACCTGAAGCCATAAAAATGATAGCAGATATCTATAGTGACAGAAGAAATATATAATATAGCATTGGGAGATCATAGATTATAGACTTTGTAATGTAAGTCTTTGTGAGTGAATGTGTGTGTGTGTATACACATAAAATAATATGTAAAGGATAGCCTTTCCTTAGTGATTTTCTCTAGCAATGAGCATTTTGTAGTATTTTTCTATTTTGTAATTCCAAAAATTATGTTTTAATTACTTTTTCTTTTAATTTTTTTGAATTAATTGAGGGTACAAATAATTGGGTTACAATGTTTGCATTTGTTAGGTAAAGTCCTTCTTATAATTGTATCCCACCCCTAATAGGTGTGCTATATACCCTAACATTGTGCCCATTTAGTGGGAGCACACCTATCCCTTTCTCTCCTCCCCACTCTCTGCTCCCTTGTTCCCCCACTTCCCACCTTGAATTTATTTGAGTTTTTCTCTCATGTGGGCATGTATTAGATCATTTACTGGCTTCATATTAGAATTGAGTACTTTGGATTCTTGCTTCCCATTCTTGTGGTACTTTACTAAGAAGAATGTGTTCCAACTTTCCCCAGGTTGATACAAAAGATGTAAAGTCTCCATCTTTTTAAAGGCTAAATAGTATTCCATGGTATACATATTATGTTTTAATTTCTTATTGAATATCAGTATTACCAAAGCAGTAAATTATTGACAATAGAATTTGAAAAAAATCCAGCTCGGCACCTGAGGCTCAAGTGGCTAAGGTGCCAGGCACATACACCAGAGCTGGCGGGTTCACATCCAGCCTGGACCTGACAAACAACAATGACAACTACAACCAAAAAATAGCCAGACATTGCAAGAGAGTCGCTTAAGCCCAAGAGCTGGAGGTTGCTGTGAGCTGTGATGCCACAGCACTCTACCCAGGGCAGCAGCTTGAGGCTCTGTCTCAAAAAAAAAAAAAAAAAAAAAGAAAAGAAAAAGAATTTGAAAAAATCCTAAATAATCATTTCTTGCAGTTAAAGCCTCAAAATAGGATTGTTCTATATTGTTATATGGCACATGAGATCTAAATTTGCTAGGAAAACTCAGGACACCCTCTATGGTCATACTCACTGTGGTTTCTTACAGTAAAAGGATACAAAGTAAATTGAGCAAAGGGAAGATATTTATGGAATGAAATACAGAAGAAATCAGGCATAAGCTTCTAAGAGTCTCATGGAATCATTCACAATGTACATTTTTTCCACCATTGAATTGTAACAATATATGTGAAATGTCTACCATGGGAGCTCAGTGGAGGGTCAGTGTCCTAGTTTTTTTTCTACTATTAGTTGGTCATGTAGGCAACCTCTGCCTAGTTTGTACCAAAATTCCAGACTCTCAGAAAGTACATAGTGTAGACCACATTGTACAAATAAGTTAAACCACAGTGAACCACTCTTAACAAGGAATTGTGGAAGTCCAGCAAAATCTATTTTTTGGACACCAGTCAAGGGCTAACTTTGCATCTTGGTATATTTGTGCTGCCGTCACAGAAAGCCATAGACTGGGTTATTTATACACAATAGAAACTGATTTCTCACAAGGTTGGAAGGTCCAAGAATAAGGGACAGGCAGTTCGTTTGGTGTGGACTGCTTTTTGCTTCCTAGATGGCACAGTTGCAAGACTGTCAAATCGAAAATAACAGACTCCAAAGATTTTAGGGAAAGGAGTTTTATAAGCCAGCAGGGGGAACTCAGCAGGCCATGAGCCTTAGAGCACTGAGCCCTCCTCCCCAGGTCTTTCCCACAAAGCTCTTTTATACTATTCCAGCAAGACATACTTACAATTAAAGATGTTAGATCGTGGGAAATATTTAGTTAACAGACAAAAAAGTCATAAAAAGTTAATGATTATATTCTCAAGAACCTAGAGTGATACTATTTATTACATAGTCTCTTTCAAGGTTATTTTTGTTTAATGTATCTTTCAAAGTTCTTTTGGGCAGCACCTGTGGCTCAGTGGGTAGAGCACCCGGCCCATATACCAAGGGTGGCAGGTTCGAACCCAACCCCGACCAAACTGCAACAAAAAATTAGCTGGGCTGGGTGTCACCTGTGGTTCAGTGAGTAGGGCACCAGCCCCATATACCAAGGGTGGTGGGTTCAAACCTGGCCCTGGCAAAATTGCAACAAAAAATAGCTGGGCATTATGGCAGGCGCCTGTAGTCCAGCTACTTGGGAGGCTGAGGCATGAGAATCGCCTAAGCCCAGGAGTTAGAGGTTGCTGTGAGCTGTGACGCCACAGCACTGTACTGAGGGTGATAAAGTGAGACTCTATCTCTAAGAAAATTAATTAATTAAAAATAAAGTTCTTTCCTTATTCCCCACTTTGAGATCCTATAGTCATGAATGGGATCACATCCCTCTCATCATCTGTATCTATGGCTATTTGATAATAACATTCAGTCATGAACACTTTGCCTGCGTTTTCTGATCACAATTGTAGAGACTATGCTTTTGAGAAATTAAACAAGCATAGGTAATAGGCAAGGCAAAAGTAAACATCCTTCAATTATAAAGAAAAAACTTACAGTTTTAAATTCTCCTAATTTAGAAAACCATCCACTGAGTAAAGAATCTGGGTTAAGTCTATTCCACATTTGTACAGGTCCATGAACTATTTTAGTCATTTTCTTAGTTAAATCTTCAATTACTTATCCTTCATCTAATGATCTGTTAGCAACAGATTACAATTTTCTAAGTTACATTAGTTAAATTGAATTTTCCATACACTTCTCCTTCAGTTGCCATAAGGTAGTCTAGGGCTAATCAATTTTGATAAATAGCATTTCTCATTTAGGTTTCTTCATGCACTAGTAGGGTTAAGGCTTTGCTGGTCTCATTGTTTCCAATACTCCCTGTAATTGGATAATCTGATTTAACATATATATTGGGGATCTATATCTCCATGACTCATCCTTAGCCCAGGTGTCTGGAACATAATATTGAATTATTTGCTCAGGAGGCTATTCATTGTCACTCTAGTCTCTTATTACCACATCACATTTGTATCTTTTCAGTCCAGAAGTATAAGCTGGAAATCCTAACAGTTCTCCAGTCTCTAGAGGCATTAGGAAAAATGAAGGTTAGATCATACTTCCTAGGCAACTTCTGTACCATCTTATCAGGAAGATTAATGTAGGCCCTGTGTCTGCAGATCCATTAGAGCTCTGGTAGAGCTGCCCAGTTGATGCTGATACCCAAATAGTCTCAAGCTGCTTTGGGCTTTGGAATTTGGGAATCTATTCAGGGGATTTAGCTCAGTTCTGTTTTTGCTTCACCAGATGGTGCTGTTAGTGCTTTCATTATACATTTTATTTATTTTGTTTTTTTAGAGACAGAGTCTCACCTTGTCACCCTTGGTAGCGTGCTGTAGCATCACAGTTTACAGCAACCTCCATTTCTTGGGCTTAGACGATTCTCTTGCCTCAGCCTCCCAAGTAGCTGGGACTACAGGCACTCACCACAATGCCCAGCTATTTTTTTGCAATTTGGCTGGGGCCAGGTTTGAACCTGGCACCCTACTCACTGAGCCACAGGAGCCACCCAACACATTTTTAGGCCTAGACACAGCAGCTTCCTTCTCTGGCTAAATAGTATTAACCTATGATGGCCACTTTTTCCTTGTACTTTTTGTTGTTGTTGTTGTTTGAGACAAATTCTCACTTTGTTGCCCTCAGTAGAGTGCTGTAGCATCACAGCTCACAGCAACCTCAAACTCTTGGGCTTAAGCTATTCTCTTGCCTCAGCCTCCCAAGTAGCTGGGACCACAGGTGCCCACCACAATGCCCAGCTATTTTTTTATTTTATTTTTAATTTTTAGGCTATAGTTGTCATTGTTGTTTGGCAGGCCCAGGCTGGAATCAAATCTGCCAGCTCTGGTGTATGTGGCCCTAGCTGCTGAGCTACAGGCGCTGAGCCATGCACATTTATTTTTAACATAAGGATAAAAACGTTTTGCCCTCCTAGGGTCAGAAGGGTTGGTTATATTTAGTATCAATGGATTATAATTTTCTAAATTACGTGGTTTGGGGGGGGAGTTATTTAAGTCATAATAATTTCCTGGTGTACATAGTAAAGGGGCTTTTCTTTTTATTAAAGTATAGGATTGTTGTCATTGGGATTAATCCATGTGGCCTAAATTCTACTTGGCCAGTACATACATCCTACATATGTGCCTAGTCTATGACACATGTATATTTTTTAGTATATTGAGTTTTCTTTTTTTTTTCTTTCTTTCTTTCTTCTTCTTTGTTCTTTTTTCCTTGAGATAGAGTCTCACTGTGTCGCCCTTGGTAGAGTACCATAGCATTACAGCTCACCGCAACCTCAAACTCTTGGGCTTAAACAGGGGTCCTCAAACTATGGCCCACGTGCCACATGAGGCAGTGTGATTATTGTTCCCATTTAGTTTTTTTACTTCAAAATAAGATATGTGCAGTGTGCATAGGAATTTGTTCATAGTTTTGTTTTATTTTAACTATAGTCCGGCCCTCCAACGGTCTAAGGGACAGTGAACTGGCCCCCTGTTTACAAAGTTTGAGGATGCCTGTAAGCAATTCTCTTGCCTCAGCCTCCCAAGTAGGTTGGGACTACACGCACCTGCCACAATGCCCAGCTATTTTTGTTGTTGTTGTTTGGCAGGTCTGGGCTGGGTTTGAACCCACGAGCCCCAGTGTATGTGGCTGGCACCCTAGCCACTGAGCTATAGGCTCTGAGCCCTGCCTGGCTATGTTTTTGGTGTAGTTGTCGTTTAGCAGGCCTGGGCCTGGTTCAAACCCTACAGCCCGAGTGTAACCACTGAGCTATGGGCACCGAGCCAATATATTGAGTTGTCTAAAACGGATCCATATATGCTCCTTCAAATGTTATGTTATTAAAGACTTGACATGCATTAAAAGTTGAAGATACCTGTTTTGGTGTTCCTTTAGTTATGACTTGAGTTATTATCTTTTCAGGTATGTCCAGTATAGCACATAGTAAATTTGGTCTGTTCTGGGGGTTCAGAAAGATTGTAATAAACAGCAGGCCTACTAGAGGGAGCACATACCCTGATATTGGGTTCCATTATATATGTAAGTCCCTTCATGATTTTCTGTTCATAATAAAAATAAAACAGTAACACGGTTTTTACAGTCTGTCCAGTTTAGGTTACCTCTTGGATGCATTTTTCATAACCATAACCATGTCTTATACCTAAGGAAGAAAAATGAAAAAGTCCAAAACAAAAAATTAGTCCCACACTACTGCTGCTCATCCTCAAGCTTCTGCCGTGCTATGCCTGGACCAGTCAGCTCTTGGTATGTGACTGTGACAGGGCTGTAGTCTGTTTTCTCGGGGTAAGGTGGTGGGGATGCTTGGGGTATCATTGGACTGTCCACTTCTCATCACTGGCTGGTTTCATACATGAGTGATGTATCCAGGCAGGAATGCTATCCACCTTCACTGTTGTAGGTGTAGATGGGATCACCAAGTAGGGACCTCTCCACTGTGGTTTCAGTGGGCTTAGAGTCCAATCTTTAATCCACACCCAGTTACCTGGAGAATAGGGATGAATTGGGGGGATAAACTAACAGGACATCTATCATTCATCCATTTGGAAATCTTTTTCATTATTTTCTCTAATGACATTAATTGATTAGTAAGTTCCATTTCTCCCAGTTCCCTCAGGGTCCCTGGTGAATTTCTTTAAATGGGAGGGGGTCTATGATAGCGTATTTCATAAAGTGAATATCTTGTTCTTTTTGTAGGAGTACATCTAATTTTAAACAATGCTAATGATAAAGCCTGGACCTACTGCAGTTTAGACTCTGGGCATATTTTTCCTACACTAGTCTTCAATGTTATATTCATTCTTTCAACTTTTCCTGAACTTTGTGAGCTTTGTGGCCTGTAGGTGGCATTTAGTTTCCAGTCAATTCCCAGTATGGCAGCAGTCTTGTTGAATGATGGTCAGCTACAAAAACAGGTTCATTGTCAGAGCCTATTTGAGGAGGCAGACCATACCAAAGGATGATTTCTCTAAGTAGAAAATATGTAACTTCTTTGACTTTTTCACATTGAGTAGGAAAGCTTTGACGCACCCTGAGTAAGTGAATACAAACACCAGCAGATACTTATTTCCTGTGTTTGGAGGCATTTCAGTGAAGTCCACTTGAATTTTTCCAAAGAGTGTAGTTCCTATACTTTAAATACCTGGTGGCAAACTGGAGCCTTGTTTGGTATTAAATTGGCTACAAGTGAAACACCATTGACTTATTGTTTTGGCCAGGCTTGCTAGATGTTTTATATAGAAATACTTTCCTAGTAGTTATTTTAGGGTGGAGTGTCCTAGCTGGGTAGACTTGTGCACAGCCTGTACCACAGTAGTACCCAATAATTCTGGCACTACTGTTCTTCCATCTGGTAAATGCATCCATCCATCAATGGCTGCTCTTCCATCTGGTAAATGCATCCATCCATCAATGGCTGCTCTTGTGCCAGCCATTCCAATTCTTTTTTCTGTATACTGGTGTTACATTTGGAACCCAAGGTAATAGAACTGCAGATATATGTTGGCTTGCCACTTCTCAGTGTGCCTCAGCATCAGCTTTGGTATTTCTTAAAATAATATGTCCTTGTCTCTTTTGATGTTGTTGCGGTGATGGACGATGAGAGGGAACAGCAGCCTTGCTGCAAATGCAAGCTTGCTCCTGTAATAGTATGAAAACAAGAAGCAGACTACAGCTCAGATTGGCATGTAGCGATGAGCTTTATTCTCAACCACCTTATAAAGTCAAGCAGTCAGGTATACACTATTAATCTATAATCTAAGAATTTTCCTTCTAAACAATTCTTAACTAATTTTAACTCTACTTGAGGATATCATATCTAAAAATCAACAATGTCTATTCTATACATCAGCAATACACATTCCATTATGTTTCATCTATGGACATGCTTCAACTATCTGTTACACAAAGCTATCAGTCAGAAAGTTTTTTAGGGGAGATTACACTTAAGATTTCCATCTGCCCGTTGAGATCTAAGAGACAAGCTTTATGATTCTGTTTATCTACAGTGCTTGAAGCCACATAACTCTTAAGACCAATGTATTCCCACATAGTCAACTTCTGGGTCATCTCTCCAGCCGGCAGGCTCTTAACCTGTGACCTTGCTGGGCTTAAGGACTGCATCAGAGTCACCGTGAATGGAATTTTATCTCCTACTTCGTAGGCCCTGAATTTTCTGACCAAGGCAGCTAGGACTTCAGCTTCCTGTGATAGCAGAAATCATGTCAACCTGTCCTTCCCTGCTTCAATGGCACATATGTGGGAATTTATCCCACATCATGTCCTTTGCAATGCATTATGGCCATCTTACTAAGTCTCCACATAGCCTTTAATAAATTTAAGATTACTTGGTGATATTTGATTCATTTTCCAGCTGAGTTTAATAGCTCTTTTTCTTTATACAATGCATTATGCACATGCAAGATTAAAAAGGCAAATTTTGAATCAGTGTAGATATTGACTCTCTTATCTTTACTTAATTCTAGTGCCCTGGTGAGTGCTGTAATCTGTGCCTTTGGGGCTGATGTTCCAGGCAGAAGTCCTTGAACTTCTATTACTTCACTGTCTGTAACTAGTGCATATCCTGCTTTTTGATGACCAAAGGCATCTGTAAAACTACTACCATTTACATCCAATCAGGCTTTAACCAAGGTTCATTTCATAAATCTGAGCAACTGGAGTAAACCTGCTCTATTACCTCTTGATAGTCATGTTCTAAAGGAGCATCACTGGCAGGGATCAAGGTAGCTGGATTGAGCATATTACACATAGTAATTTCTAATCTGGGATTGTCATATAATAATAGACTTTGATATTTGGTAAACCTGGCATTCATTAACCAATGATGTCCCTTAGTGTTCATTAAGGTAACTACAGCAGGAGGCACTTTCACTGTCAGGGTTTGTCCTAAAGTTAATTGGCTTCTTGCACAAGGAGAGCTGTGGCTGCCAATGCTCTTAGACTAGGTGGCCAGCCTTTGGCTACTCCATCTAATTGTTTGGACAAGTATTCAGCAGGGTAAGTCCATGACCCCAGAGTCTGTGTTAAAACTGCCATTGCTGCCTGTTCTCTCTCTTATAGATACAAAGCGAAAGGTTTAGTTACCGTATACACTCGAGTATAAGCAGAGTTTTTTCGGCACAAAATTTGTGCCGAGTTCGGGTTTTTCGGAGGCCAAGTGCTGGAGCTATCATTAGCTTTTAAATAATGGCTTGGAACACTTGTTCCTGGGGAGCTTTCCATACTAGAGGCTCCTCATCACCCTCCTTTGTGGCTTTATACAAGGGTTTAGCAAGCACAGCAAAATTCGGGATTCATAAGTGCTGGAAGCCAGCTGCTCCTAAAAATTCTTGCAACTGTCACCTGGTCTTGGGAGCAGGCAATTTATAGATTGTTGTGGGATGTGAATGCAAGCAGCGTCACAGAGTATAGGTCCTGCAATTGAAATTGTCTAACAGAAAAGGAGATCACTGCTCTCTTTGGTGTGTGACAAGAAATCTTTATTTTACCACAACTTTTATAGGCAGTACTGCACGTATGCATCATAAATCAATAATCTACTAGCTCTAACTCAAAGACCCAGGCCCTAACCACCTGGCACCAGGGTGTCTACAGCTCAGCTGATAACACTTCTAACCCTATCTAAAGTTGTTTCTTATGCTAAGTAACTAAAAGTAACAAACCATAAAACCCAAAGTTCCGGGAAGTCAAGTAGTTTGGAAATTCCTGAGATCTATAGATACCTGCTTGTAGGTCTGCCCCCACGAAGCTAGGCTCTGAATCATATCTACATGATTAGGTCCTTAGCCATATATAGAGTTCTATCCAGGTTTTTTCCTTCCTTACTCTCAAAAGACTTACAACTTATTCTCTCAGAATGGAACTGCTTAAAGGTTATTTTATAGGCTTTTCATCTATATAGATCACCTGTTTTCTTTCTAGAACCAAGCTTCTCCAGGGATGGCCTTTTGCTATGGTAAATGCAAGATACTACCCTTGTTGCTGGCATAACTGTGCCTTCTTTCTAGAGACTTTACAGCCACAGTTTTCTAGATGTTTCAAAAACATACCAGTTCCCTGAGCATACCCTTTCTAGTTTCACGCACTAATAGTAAATCATCTACATACTACAGTAAGGTGCACTGCAACTGCTATGTAAGAAAGGTTGACAGGTCTCTGGCCGGTGCCTCACTGAAGATTGTGGAAGAGTTCTTGAAGTCTTGTGGCAACTGAGTCTGATAACTCCATTTTGGGAGTTCTCCAACTGAAAAGTGGACAGTTCCTATTCATTCCCCTTTTGGTGAGTTACCAACAGGGCGGATTCCTCAGGGACTTTCTCATTCCGCGGGACCCCCTCCGTGTATCCCACATGGGAATGCTCTTAGGGAAGGGCATCAGTCCGAGTACTGGGGAGGAGCATTGGGGAAAATCCCATGGGTGCTGCATCTGGCATGGGGAAGCCCCCAAAATCTGTTGGTCTGAATCTGCCTGCTGGACTCCTGGTCAAGGAACCAGAAATGTTGCAGGACCAGTGAATTGAAACCAACAGATTTTCACACCAGAAGTATAAGGGAAAGAATTTTATTGGGGGGTGGGGAGCAATGACTCAGACCCTCAGTCATTTCCCACAAAGCTCTTTTATACTATTCTAGCAAGACACAGTTACAGAGTTACAGTTATAGATGTTAGGTCATAGGACATTTTTAGCTAGCTGGCAAAAAAAATCTTAAAATGTTAATGGTTATATTTCTCAAGAAACTAGAGTGATAATATTTGTTACATAGTTTCTTTCAAGATTATTTCTGTTTAGTGTATCTCTTAAAGCTCTTTCTTATTTTTGGAGACTGAGTTCTTTTGCAGCTGTTCTACTACATTCTCAGGACCACCAGGAAGCTAAAATTTATTTCTCCTTCCTCAAAGGCAGGCAAACTCCAAAACCTCAAACTTTCGTGCCAGAGGAGGAGATGGCTGGTTATAGAGTACTGTCAGTGAATGGTACCCTAGGTGTGAATTCTGTGAGGACAGAGGCTTTTCTTTTTCACTGCCCTCCCCACCCCCTGAAGTTGTGCCAGTGCCTGGAATAGCTTCAGAAGCATAACTGATATTGAGTGTGTATTGGTTTTAAAGAGTGCCTGGGGCTGGGTGCAGTGGCTTATGATTGTAATCTCTGATTTTGGGAAATTCAGGTGGGAGAATGCCTTGAGGCCAGGAATTGGAGACCAGCCTGAGCAACATAGGAAGATCCCATCTCTACTAAAAATAGGAAAAAAATAGTGGAACATGTAGTCCCAGCTACTGGAGAGGCTGTGGCAAGAGGATTGCATGATCCCAGGAGTTAGAGGTTGCAGTGACATTGCACTTGAGCCCTGGCAACAGAGCTCAACTCTGTTTAAAAAAAAAAAAAAAAAAAAAGTGCCTGGGCATTGTGTTTTCACTCTATGACATTGTGGGATTCACTGTGCATCTGTAACCGTGTATGGGATTTCAGTTTTGAGATTATATGAATTTATTAAACCTCTTCCATCACCCCAACACCTACTCTGAAATTTCCTATGCCAGATTGCCTGTCTGTCACTTAAAATGCTAATCTGGCTGATTTGCTCAAGATGCATCCTAACAGAGCCTTTATATTCATTAGGCGGAGTTGGCAAAAGTGCCAAGGGCCAACACTACTTTCAGGGGTCCACAGAAATTTTTTTTTTTCAGTTTGGCTGGGCTGGGTTTGAACCCACCACCCTCAGTATATGGGGCCCATGCCCTACTCACTGGGCCACAGGCGCCGCCTGTCCCACAGAAATGTTAAGAACAAAAAAATTGTTTTTAAATCAGAAGAAAAATGAACTTTTAGGTCAAGACACTTAATATAATAATCTGTTGGTGAGAGTATGAATCCCAAACCATTTTGGAAAACTGACAGGATCTATTGAGTGTGAACATATGCTGTCACTGTAACCTAGCAGTTCCCATTTCCCCATTTAACTCAAATATGTATATATAAGGGCTATCTGGAAAGTATCCAGCCATGTAATATAAATAATAGTATTAACAATAGTTGGATACTTTCTGGACAGCCTCCATATATTCACCAAAATATATGAACAGGAATGTTTGTGGCATTGACATTTTGAAATTGCCTTAAATAGGTACTTTTCATAAAAATTGGCATCTTAAAAATATTGAGAAGGTACTTCCAGGAAGGTGGAGATCTTTTTTCTATTAATCCAGCTGAGTACAATTGCAGGATGGGTAATTGTATATCTGACAAGTGTTATACAAAAACCCGGGGCATTATTTATTTTAAGAATACACAACTAGTAGCACACTTAATGAATATATGCTCATTAAGTGTTTTCTGCCTAAGATCAGGAACAAGACACAGATATCCAGTTTTTGTTTTTTTGGGTTTTTTTGCAGTTTTTGGCTAGGGCTGGGTTTGAACCCACCACCTCTGGCATATGGGGCTGGCGCCCTACTCCTTTGAGCCACCGGTGCCGCCCTACACTGATATCCACTTTCACCACTTCTGTATGATGTGTACTGGAGGGTCTAGCCAAGGTGATTAGGAAAGGAAATGAGATAAGGCATCTGGGGTTGTCTGCACCCTCTGGTCCTGCCTTGCTGGCTCAGCCAGCGGTGCGAGCTCCCGCCTCAGACCCGAAATGCCTCAGGGAGGTGGAAACAAGTGTGGGGCCTCCTCCACGCGGAGGAGGCCCAGCGCGATGGCTGCAGCTTCCATCGCTGCTGCTTTCTGTGCGTGGTTTGCAGGAAAAATTTAGACAGCCCAACAGCTGCAATTCAGGACGAAGAGATCAACTGCAAATCCTGCTACGGAAAGAAGTATGGGCCGAAAGGCTCCGGTTACGGCCAGGGCGCTGGCACGCTCCGCACGGACGCCCCAGAGTGTTCAACCTCGCAGGCCTACAACAAATCCAAACACTTCTAAATTGGCTCAGCTGAGAATTGGTGCTGAGACGTGTTCCAGATGTGGGGATTCCATATACGCTGCCGAGAAGTTAATTGTCACTGGGAAGCCCTGGCATAAAAACTGCTTTCGATGTGCCCAGGGTGGGAAGAGTCTTGAATCAACAACTTTGACTGAAAAAGAAGGTGAAATCTCTCGTAAAGGATGCTATGCTAAGAACTTTGGGTCCATAGGCTTCAGCTATGGCCAAGGAGCAGGGGCTCTCGTTCATGCTCAGTGAAGATGAAAACCCAGAACTAAGCATCACCCACTGAGAATCTCTTCATACTCTAGACACAGACAATCTTGTACCACTAAACTACTGTGCATTTTACTGTTACCCTGTTCCTGGATAGGCTGGCTAACTTGTAGGAAGAGAGCACTGTATCCTTTTGCTTTATTCTCCAGTATTTTAAAGAACCATTTCTTTTTAAATAAAACTTCAGCTTGAAAAAAAAAAGAAGCATCTACACAGAAATGAAGAAGTAAAACTATGTGCAGATATCATGTTATCCACATAGAATCTTAAACATCACAAAAATTGATAAAACTAGTAAATGAGTTCAACAAAGTTATAAGATCAATATATAAAAATCTATTGTTTCTACATACTAGCAAAGAACAATCCAAAAATTAAGAAAACAATTCCAATAGCATTTAAAAGAACAGAATACTTAAGAATAAAGTTAATAAATGAAGCAGAGAGCTTGTGCACTGAAAACTACACAACACCACTGAAGGAAATTAAAGAAGACCAAAATAAAAGGAAAGATATCTTCCTCATAGATGGGAAGATTAAAAATTGTTAAGATGGAAATACTCCTGAAATTGATTTCAACACAATCCCTATTGATATCCTGGGTGGCCCCACACACACAGAAATTGACCAACTGATCCTAAAATTGTTTTGAAAATGCAAGCGATCAAAAATAGCCAATGAAACACTGGAAAAGAACAAAGTTGGAGAATTCATACTTTCCACTTTTAAAAGTTATTACAAAACTAGAATGTAGTACTGGCATAAAGGTAGATGTATAGATCAGTGCAATAGAATGGAGAATTCAGAAAGAAGTCCTGACATTGTCAATTAATTTTCAACAGGAATGCTCAGACCATTTAGTGGGGAAAAGAATAGTTCTTTTAACAAATGATGGTGGGACAACCAGATATCAAAACGCAAAACAGAATGAAGTTGGACCATTTCTTTATACTATACACAAAAATTAACTCGGTTCACTGACCTAAACATAAGAGCTAACACTATAAACTCTTAGAAGATAACATATGGGCAAATCTTCATGACTTTGGAATAGCTAACACAAAAAGCACAACAAAAAATAAAAGGACTAAATCAAAATTAAAACTTCAGTACTGCAAATGATACCATTAAGAAAGTAAAAAGATAAACCACTCAATGAGAGAAAATATTTGTCAATCACCTGATGAGGGGCTGGTGTCTAGAATATAAGAACTCTTACAACTCAAAGATTTTTAAAAAAATAATAAGACTTCTGGAAGTCATTGCTCCCTTCCTCACAACAACCAAACACTAAACAAATCGATGACTTTTCCTAGATCTCTTGGAAAATTGCAATCACCTCCCATTATCTCCAGAGGCAGGTAAATGAGAGATCATTTTATTTGGAGCAGAAGCAACACTCAATTGGTAACTTAACTGGTAATTAAATGTTACCAATTAACGGGTAGCATTTGGTAACTGTGTTACCAATTAACTGGTAACATTTAATTACGTATTATTGATAGGAACACTTAATTGGTAATTTAGACAAATTGCTAGAGGCTGAATGTGGATTAGTTTAAGAGTAAAAATCTCCTGGGGACCCAGTCTTAGGGGCATCCTTACACTTCCATGGAATCTACCTCCAGAAACACTACAAGATTCTCATGGTAAATATACCAGAAAAATCACTTCATGTTTTGGAGATGGGCAAAGGCAACGGTTTGGAAATGTAGGCAGAGTGTTTCACATAACAAATGACTGCTCTCCAAGAGGAATGACTTTATTAGAGACTTCCATACCCTGGGAGAAGGTCAATATGCCAACTCCTGCCTGTTTTATTCTTCCTGTTTCACCTAATGGGAAAATAGAAAGCCTAAGAAGTTCTCAGGGACTTGGTCCCACTAAAATATTTAATCACGTGGGGCCGGGTGTGGTGGCTCATGCCCGTAATCCTAGCATTCTGGGAGGCGGAGGAATGTGAATTGCTTGAGCTCAGGAGTTCAAGACCAGCCTGAGCAAGAGCGAGGCACCATCTGTAAAAATAGCCTGGCATTGTGGTGGGCACCTGTAATCCCAGCTACTTAGGAGGCTGATGCAAGAGGATCACTTGAGCCCAAGAGTTTGAGGTTGCTGTGAGCTATGACACCATAGCACTGTATTGGGCAAGAAAGTGAGACTGTCTCAAAAGAAAAAAAAAATTAATCATATGACTGTAGAATGCTTCTCCTCTCCCCTCATTTTGCCATCATATCAATAGGGTTTCTATATGACAACAGGAGATTAAAATTGAGAGGGCTGCAAGACACAGACATTATTTTATTTAATTAAAAAATATCTTAGAGAAACTGAAGGAAGAGCAGGGAAGAAGAAAAAGGACATTGGAGAAAACTGGCATAAAACCTCTGATAGTTGCAGCTACAGCAAACATTAAATACAGCCTAACTCCTAGCCAGATTGACATAATACCACACATTCTGAGCCCATTTATTTCAAGTCCTATTGCTTGATGCATCATGTCTGGCTTTGGACAAAAAATTACAAAACAAGTAAAAACAGAGCCTAAACACACCAAGCAAGTTTCAGAAGCAGACTCAGGTATAACAAGACTTTGGAATTATCTGATAGGGAATTTAAAATAATTATGATTAATGTGTTAAGGACTCTATAGAAAAAGTAGAAGATAGCATGCTAGAATACATTAATAATGTAAGCAGATGGAAACTCTAAGAAATTAAAAAAGAAATACTAGAACTCAAAAACACAGTTACAGAAATAAAGAATGCCTTTGGAGAACATGGCTGAGGAAACAACGAATAAGCATAAAAATGTGTCAATATAAACTTCTAAAACTGAAAAGTAAAGAAAAATGGCACAGAATATTCAAGAACTTGGGGACAAATGCAAAAGGTAAATGTATGCAAAATGGGAGTAACAGGAAGAGAAGAAAAGTTGGGCATTGTGGTGGGCGCCTGTAGTCCCAGCTACTTGGGAGGCTGAGGCAAGAGAATCGCTTAAGCCCAGGAGCTGGAGGTTGCTGTGAGTTGTGATGCCACTGCACTCTACCCAGGGTGACAGCTTGAGACTCTGTCTCAAAATAATAAAAACAAACTAAAATAAAATAAAGGGCCACAGCATTAGGAAGGTTGAGAACCACTGTTTTAGACTATTCTCTTATGATTTTTAAGCCCTGGAAGGCTGAAGGGCTATTTCATTACATCCTGTAAATTTTTTTTTTATTTTTTGCAGATCAACTCTTGGTGCATCCTGTAAATTTTGATAAATATTGTATTCATTACCATTTGGTTTAAAATGTATTTTCATTTCCATTGGAATCTTTTCTTGCTTCGTGATTTTTTTTTAAAGAGAATTCCATGTAAACATGAACACATCTAGTTACCATTTTATTAATTTTGAGCTTAATTGCAGTATAACCAGAAAATCTCCTATTTATTATTTTAGTTCTTTTAAATATGTTGTTATTGCTTTTCTGGTCCAGCATCTTCTCAGCTTTTGTAAACATTCCATGTGTTCTTGAAAAGATATTCAACAGTTGCTGGGTGAAGCATTTTGTATATAATATTTATTCTATTTTCTAATAGATCAAATATTCCAAGTACTTACTGATATTGTTGGTCTGCTTTGTTAGAGAGATGTGTTGAAAATTTCCCACTTTGCTGTGTCTGTTTTTCTTTGTAATTCTGATTTTGCGTGAAATATTTGGGATTTTTTTTAGGTGCACACAGTGTTACATTCTTGAAGAAATAAAATGTTTAAATCATTTAGAAGTGTCCTATGATAGCTAAAGTATTGCTTTTCTTAAAATCTAAAGGTGACCTTATACAATATTTTTATGTTTTTCAAAAATTATGTAAGTAAATTGTGACCTGAGATAATATTATCTTTGTCTATTGGGATTTTAATTTTCTTCAGCCAGATTTCTTTGGCAATTTGCAATACAGGATCACCTTAATATAATTTCAGGGATTATTTGGGGCTGAGTTTAAATGTGTGCTAGGAAGTCTACCTCTCCTGTCACCTTTAATCTTTAGTTACCTTTTGACCTGTTTTGTTTTAAGAAGAAAGAGAATGTTAAGTAGGGAATCATATGAATCTTTAGACTTCTAGCATTTAAGACCTGACTTTAAAAAATTGTTCTTTCTTTCTTTTTTGAGACCAAGTCTCACTCATTCACTCTGGGCAGAGTGCTGTGGTGTCACAGCCCACAGGAACCTGAAACTCTTGTGCTCAAGTTATCCTGTTGCCTCAGCTTCCAGAGTAGCTGGGACTACAGGCACCACCACCCCCCAACCCCCCTACCCGCTACACCCATGTAGTTTTTCTATTTTTAGTAGAGACAGAATGTCCTTGCTCACGCTGGTCTCCCAACTCCTGAGCTCAGACAATCCTCCCATTGCTGCCTCCCAGAGTGCTAGCATTACAAGTGAGAGCCACCATGTTTCTCTTTTTTTTAAAAAAAGTTTTCTCTCTCCTTCTTTATGTACAGAGAGTATTTATCTTGAATTTAGGATAGGTGCAGTTAAACATTGTTCAAATTTTACAACTCCTCCTTTGTAGTTAACTTCCTTTTTCTCCCCTTTACATTGTTATTATGTTTCACAACATAAACTTTATTATGTTATGTTTCATAAAGATTATGAAATAACATGAAATACATATTTCATAAATATTATGAAGTAACATGAAATACATGTTATTATGAAACACAGTAACATAATAAAGCTGGAAAAATATTTAGTTTCTACCTTGGAGAAAAGAGGATAGCATAGATTTCTGTGTTGTTTTTTTTTGCTAGTTTCATGACTTGAGCCCTCACTTCACCCTCCGCTCCTTACTCAATAATCAGACTTATCCTAGTTTACACTGATTTGTTGATTCATAAGATCCTTTAATGGATTCTTGACTTATAAGAGTAGGAAAGAGAGACTTGGTGCCTGTAGCTGAGTGAGTAGGGCACCAGCCACATACACCAAAGCTGGTGGGTTCCAGCCCAGCCAGGCCTGCTAAACAACAACGACAACTGCAACCAAAAAAATAATTAATTAAAAATAGCTAGGCGTTGTGGCGGGCGCCTGTAGTCCTAGCTACTCGGAGGCTGAGGCAAAAGAATCGCTTAAGCCCAGGAGTTTGAGGTTGCTGTGAACTGTGACACCACAGCACTCTACCAAGGATGACATAGTGAGACTGTCTCAAAAAAAAAAAAAAAAAAAAAAAGGTAGGAAAGAGATAATGTGATTCCTTAATTTGAACTAAAATTGTTAAAAGATTTTATATAGAATGGAGCCTATACCATTCTGTATTTTCTATTCTCTGTGCATGCAAGAAAGCTAAAGCAAAAAGCTGAGAATTTTGCTGCATCTGTTTCATGAACTGCTCTATGGTAGCAACTCCTTTTTTGTATGTTCTTAGTCATAGGTGAATCCAGGCCCATATCATAAAGAAGACTTGCTAAGTGCTGCTCAGCCTGTTTCCTTTTATTATCTCTATTTTTAGGTCACCTGTAGCATTCCTATATAATTACTTTCCTTTATATTATAAATATATATAATATGTAAATATATAATATACAAATATATAATGTATAAAATATATAAATATGTATTGTATAAGCATACAATATATGTAAGTACATAATATATGAATATGTGATATATTATATAAAATGTGATATACTATATAAACATATAAGGTATAAATATATATTCTAATTTCTGCCACGTGGAAAAGGTAAAAGTAGACTGAGTTCTATAAAGCACTGATTGAGACTCCACCTGCTAATTCAAAAGGGAAACTGCAGTCTGGCTGGAAGCTCTGCCTTACAGAGGATTCCGGAACATGAAGTCCAGATGCTTTCTGTGGTTGGGACACTTCCGCTCAGGAAAGCGTAGCTTTGTCATTTGCCGTACTGGGGCAATAGCAAAGTATAACCTAGTGCTCTGTGTTTGGTGGCATGCCGACGACCTGGCTGCGTGAATAAGAAGCCTCCTTTCCTCAGGGAACCTGGGACAGACCATTCAGGCTCGGCGTGCGGGCGCCAGCACTTCCGCCCTAGGGGGGCGCGGCAGCGGCCTCCGTGCGCCTCGGGGATCCTGGGAAGTGTAGTTCCGGTGCTCTCCCTAGTCCCAGGCATTTCCGCGGCGGGAGGTTGTGAGAGCGGCCTCTGTTCCTCTGATCCGGGGAGGTGAGTGAACCTCGCGACCCCACGACCTTTTTTAACTTTTATAGCCTGGTCGTAGGGACAGCGGGCCCGCGCCTCGGTCACTGGGAGGAGAACTCGCGGCTAGCAGCAGAAGGCGGAGTTGAGGGGCCGGGGCGGCTGCTTGCCTTCCCCTCTCCCGAGCCTCTGCGCTTCGAGCGGTTCGCGCGTATCCAGGTTGGAGGCGGACCTGGATGGGGCAGCGTCTGACTGTCTCCCCGGCTCTGCGCTGCCCAAGCAGCCTTCCCTCACCTTGTTAACGATATAACGTTGAATGAGCACTTACAATCTTTCTGTGCCTTAGTTTCCTCTTCGAGTTCCGACCATATACATTTCTTTCGAGAATTAGAGATATAGTACGCGTAAAATGACAGTGCAGACATGTGGCAACATGTTGGCTGTTCATATTATTACTAGCCTAATATCCTGATGAGTTTTCCTTTCTCAGGAAGCTCCTCGAAGTATCAACTGGCTCTTTCTGCTCTCTGCAGGAAAGGAGGCTGTTCCTGGACTACTACTGACCTGCTTTTAAGAAAGAATGCATCACTCATAGATGGAGTCTGGGGATGTCTTATGTGGATTTTCCTGAACCACAGACAAAGTCTCCCAGCTTCCTCTTTCCCCTGCCCTGACTCCTGAAAGAATGCTGCAGAGAGGAGTGAGTGAACTCTAGGCTTCAGTGATAGAAACCATTTATGAGGACAGATTTATGTTACTGAATGCTACCTGCTTTCCTGCAAATAAGAAATAAGGTACCCCGCAAGTGTTTCTGAACTTTCTCCCTACTCATTTCATTCTTACTACAATCCTATGGGGTTATTAATTTTTTCCTTGTTCTCCCCATTTTATGGGTGAAAACTTGAGGAACAAAGATGTTAGTAATTTGTCCAAGAGCTCATAGCTAATAATTAGCAGTGTCATGAACCTAGACATTTAGCCCCAGAGATTATTCTCTTCACCTGCACTTTACTGTCAATTTCTACTCTCTCTGGAATCAGTCATGCCCTGAAAGCCACGAGGAGAACTTGTGTTAGGGGAACATTGTGTGTGGTTGGGCAGGTTGCTCACTGCCAGGGGTCTCATAGCCAAAGTGGCAGGTGGTGATTGGAATCCAGCCTACACTCCGTTTATCAAGCCACCCCAAGGAAGGCACAGGGTTGCTTTTTCACATAAAACGGCCCTATGGATTAGTGATATCCTTGGCCAAATTCTCACAGATTTTTTTCTCTTTCCCTAATATGCCTTCCTAAGGCTCCACCCTTCCCCAGGAGGAGGAGGACAAAATGACTAAGTCCAAGGTGAGTTCCGCTTCCTTTTCTAGGTTTTAATTATCATCTCATTTATCAAAGATTACATACATCTTGTTCTCTTTCTTGGGAAGGATAAATGAGAACAATAGGCATTTGAGAACCAGGTGCTTGCTACTTTGTATTTTAGTGTAGTTTAATTTTTGTTTTATGACTTTATAATTTGATGAATAACAGAATAAAAGTCTCTCATTTTTCTGCTGTTTCCCTTATAAAATAACATTTTATTTTTCCATGTTCCTTTCCTCATATGCATTTGCAACTGTATATTTATAATCGTTGTATATATAAAATGTTCACATTATGCCTTTTCTCATTAATATTATATACCTTACATTTTTGATGGCTACATTATATTTCCTTGAATCGATGCACTTTGGTGCGTGTTTGAGATAAATTTTTTCTTTCAGAGACATACAAATAATTCTATGTAATTTTTATAACCATTTTCTCCAAACAGGAATTTGAAGAAGTTTTGTTATTTGTTACTATTGTTAAGATAGAAATTGTTACAGAGAAAAAAACAATTTTTTTTTGCAATTTTATTTTATTTTATTTTATTTTTTCTGTCAAAGCAGGAACTCAACTTTATTGCGTCAAAAAGACAATTTTTAATAAAAATATTCCCAATGTTTTAGGAACACTAAATTGAAAAAGTACTCTCCATATGTGGTTTTTTCTTTCTTTCTTTCTTTCTTTTTTTTTTTTTTTGTTTGTTTGTTTTGAGACAGAGTCTCATAATGTTACCCTCGGTAGAGTGCCGTGGCGTCACAGCAACCTCAAACTCTTGGGCTTAAGTGATTCTTTTGCCTCAGCCTCCCAAGTAGCTGGGACTACAGGTGCCTGCCACACCGACTAGCTAGCTATGTGGTATTTTAAGCACAGTAGAACCTCTATAAGTTGATCCCCCAAGGGACTGTAACAAACTAGTTAACATAGGGTGTGGTCAACATAAGCAACTAAGCCTATTATACAGATTAATACATGTGATACATGTCTGTCTAAACCGTGAAAATTAGGTCAGTTAGAAGAGGTGGATACTGTAGGGAAGTGGTATTTTGTATTTCTACTATATTTTGTATAAAATATTCAAATATGACATGATACAATCAGATCTAGCTAGTCAGAGAAAATATTACTAGATATTTTCACATAAGAAAGCTAGATTTTTCTTATCCATGCCTGAGTCATAACTTGGGTGTGTTTATTTACAGATTTAGATTTTTTTTTTTTTATTATAGATAAAAATATGCACCATAGATGTGGCCCAACCTCTCACCCTCCTTCCACCCAAACCTCCCCTCTCCCTTCCCCTTCCTTGGTCCTTTCCTCATAGTCTTGAGGTATAGTTGGGTTATAGCCTTCATGTGAAAGCTATAGTTATTTTTTGTTAAAAACATGGACAATGAATGGTGGAGGCCCTTCTCTTAAGCTTTCAGCCTCTCTACTCTAACACACATGAGTTTGTTTTCCTGTCTCAATTTCCACTTGTCATTCTCTTCCCTCCCAAACCCCAAACTTCTTTCCCTTTATTGTCGTTGAATGTCTTACTTCACCATTCACAATCTTATTTTTAATAAAACCTTAGTTTTATTCTTGTTCTTAGTGAATTAAAATGAAAATAACATTTAGTTTTTAATAAACTTTAAAATTCCTTTGACATTACCTACATTTCAAATGCAAACTAAAAAATCAAAACAACCTAAGAAACAAAATCCTTTTCCCTTTGTTTTCTCTTACATCATTTGTAATTTCTACCTATTTCACCATGGCATAGTTATAGTCCTTGGTTTTAAAAAGCAGAGAGCAATGCTAACAAATAATAGAGATTCAGGAGATAGATCATTATATAAGAATTTTAATAATTTTTCTTTTTTCCTAATCCTTACTAAAAATTTGCACACATTCCTTTAAACAAAGTAGTTTTCTGTGACTCACTGTGTGTTCTCACTTTTCATTTTGATATTTGGAGAAGAAGAGGGAAATGTGTTACAAATCTTCTGTGTGAGATGGGAAAACAATGACCAAAAAAAAAAAAAATAATAATAATCATTTTTACCTTTAACACAAGTGCTAAAAAAAAGTGATAATGCTAGAACTCCTAGTTTCCGATGATTGTTGCTCTAAGAAACCACATCATGGATGATCTCATTCAAGAATTATAGGGCAGAAAGTGGACACTATTGGGGGTTGTAGCAGGGATGGTGAGGGAGAACCATATCCAGATATCAGTGGAGTTCAGGAAAGAATAATAAAGAAAAAATAACAGTAGATGACTCTGGGGCTGGGTCCAGGAAAAGGAGGTAGGCCTGAGGCTAACTAACTAAATAAGTAAATAAATAAATAAGTAAATAAATAAAATGACTTTAAGGTCTATATAAGATCCATACACTTAAATTTAACCCTTCATTTGCACCAGAATGTTTATTGCAGCTCAATTCATAATCACCAAGATTAACAAACTGTGGTATATGTCTACCATGGAGTACCATTCAGCCATGAAAAGATGGAGACTTTACATCTTTTGTATTCACCTGGATGGAGATGAAGAACATTCTTAGTAAAGCATACCAAGAATGGAAAAAAAAAGTATCCAATGTACTCATTCCTGATATAAAACCAGTATGTTAACAACCACACACCCAGGAGAAAGAAAAGCACAAGAAACCCCATCCAGAGGGGGAGAGGACAGAAAAGAGAGAGGAGAGCGGAGGAGGGAGGGTGACTGGCGGGCTCTCACCTGATGCTGGACAATTTGAGGGTGTCCAGCACTCCCCTGGGTGAAGGGCTCAACTACAACTTGAACTTCACCTTACAAATGAAAGCAATCTAACCAAACATTTGTATCCTCTTATTAAACTGAAATTTTTTTTTAAAAAAATTAGTCCTTAAAGTATCTACAGGATTTTTCTTTCCTTGGTCCTTTTCTTGCTCCTCGTCTTCCTCCTTCTCTCCCTTCTTGACTTTCTTCTTTTCTTCCTCCTTCTCTTCTTTCCCTGATAACACTTTCTTCTTCTCCTCCCTCCCCAGTGGAAAATGCATTAGTTTGCTAGGGCTGCCATAAAATGTGCCACAGACTGGCTGGCTGAAACAACATAAATTTATTTTCTCACATTTCTATAGCTAAATGTCCAAGATCCAGGTGTCTGCAGGCTCGGCTCCATATGTGTCCTTGCTCTTCGCTTCAGATGGCCTCTCTTCCTTCTGTGTGTTCACACAGCCTTCTCTCTGCCTGTCTGTGTGCAACCTCCTCTTTTTCTAATTGTATTTTTTCTCTCAAGTTCAGGTCCAGTTGTTTATCTATTGGTTTCAAAGTAGTGTTGAGTACATTCGATTCCTGCTCTTCCATTCTTGTGATAACTTTACTAAGAAGAATGTTCTTCAACTCTATCTAGGTAAATGCAAAAGATAAAAAGTCTCCATCTTTTATGGCCGTATAGATATACATATACCACAGTTTACTAATCTATTCATGAGTTTATGGGAACTTGGACTGATTTCATGACATGGCAATTGTGAATTTTGCTTATGTCTTGGAAGACTCAACATTGTTATTATGTCCAAACTACCCAAAGATATCTATAGTTTTAGTGCAATCCCATAAAAATACTAATGTATTGAAGAACCTGAAAAAATAGTACTTCATTTCAAATGGAACCAGAGAAAAACTTCAAATAGCCAATGCAATTCTAAGAGATAAAAACAAATCTGAAGGCATCACGTTACAGACTTCAGGTTATACTGCAAATCTACAGTGATCGAAACAGCATGGTATTGGCACAAAAATGGAGATATAGATCTATGGAATGGAACAGACAACCTACAGCTGGACCCAGCCACATATCACTATCCGATCTTTGATAAAATCAAAGAAAAACATACACCAGGGAGAAGAATCCCTATTTAATAAATGGTGCTAGGAGAACTCATTAGCCACATGTAGAAGACTGAAGCTGGATCCGATCCGCACATGTAGCCACTTATACAAATTGACTTTCACTGGAGAAAATATTTAAACTTAGGACACACAAAGATAAAAATTTTAGAAGAAAGGATGGTAAAAACTCTTAACAACAATGAACTGGGATAAGATTTTATATGGAAGACCTCCTTGGCAATTGCAGTAACACCAAAAATAAGGGAATGGGTCATGATTAAACAAAAAGCTTCTAAATAGCTAAGTGTGCAAACAACAAAAGCATTCAGACAATCCTAAGAGTGGAAGAAGATATTAGCCTGCTATGAATCTGAGAAAGGGCTGATGGCATGTTTTATAAAATCCCAAGCCAAACATTTTCTTTTTTTCCTCTTTAATATATCTAATCAAGATAACTGACATGTGATATTGTCAGTAATCACAATTGACAAAAAATTCCCATTTTATATGTTTTAATATTAGAACAGTGGAGTCAATGCCAGCTTCTTATATGCAGCCAAAATATTCCTCTTGGCTTTTCTCAATGGATCCCAGCTCTGACCCTGTTCCCACGGGTCAGAGGAACAGAGATATTTCAACTAAAGTGATAATAAAGTGAAATGAGTCTTGAAAGAATAAAAGATGAAGTTCTAGGAAGAACCCCATGTTAATATATCAGATATAGCCTCTCTGTTTTGAATGACCCATTTCTTACATTCCATACTCAGAGGAGGGGTGTACAGTCTTCCCCTTTGTGTTCAAAGGGCCACAGGGAGTCCAGAAACCCTATTTCATATTCTAATATGTCACCAGTGTCATTCAAGATATTTCTCATTTTTCTTTCCCTCTCTTGAACATATACTGTGAGGAATACTCAGAAAAACAGTCCCATAACCTTCGTGTGAGCCCGTGAATCCCTCAGTAGCTGGATCCAACCTCAAGCTGTGAGCACGTGCTTTGTGGGGGCTCTGGAAGGAGACGATGTGGTTTTGACACTTAACCTTCCTCCATAGCCACAAAAGTTAGTGGTTCTCTAACTTCCACTTTGCAGAGCAGCTCTTCCTCTTAGAAATGTTATGTAGGAAGAATTTTTTTTTTTTTTTTTTTTTTTTTTTTTTTTGGTTGTGGCTGGTTTTTGTAACTGCAGTGGGG
>CAUYPK010095815.1:0-13011 GCA_963574355.1 Loris lydekkerianus | reverse complement strand
GGTCCTCCTCATAAAATATTCACCCAGGCCAATTCCTTCAAGGGTTTTCCCTGCACTTTCTTCAAGTATTTTTATAGTTTCATGTTTTAAGTTTAGATCTTTTATCCAGTGAGAGTCTATCTTAGTTAAAGGTGAAAGGTGTGGGTCCAGTTTCAATCTTCTACAGGTTGCCAACCAGTTTACCCAGCACCATTTGTTAAATAGGTAATCTTTTCCCCACTGAATGTTTTTAATTGGCTTGTCAAAGATCAAATAACGGTAAGTAGCTGGATCCATCTCTTGGTTCTCTATTCTGTTCCAGACATCTACTTCTCTGCTTTTGTGCCTGCCTACTTTTAAAGATGAGGTCTTGCTCTCGCTCAGTCTGGTCTTGAACCTGTGAGCTCAGGCAATCCACCTGCCTCAGCCTCCCAAAGGGTTAAGATCACAGGCGTTAGCCACCATACCCAGCTCCAAGAATTTTTTTTGAAACATCTAAGCTTGAGGGTGCAGAAGAAAGAGTTCAAAGAAAAAAGAACAGAGATTACTAACCAGACAGTAGCATGATAACCTGAATTAGGAAAAGGAGAAAAAGTCTGCATCACTACAAAAGTAGAAAAATTCAAAGAAAAACGAATGTGTTTAATAACGCAGAGAAAGTAAGAGTATGGCAATTGTGTTTATCACAAAGAAACTGACGGAGATTCAGAAAGTAGATTGTAATACAGAAAAGGCAGCTAGTCAGTATAAGATGCTCTTGGGTGAATCAACATTAATGTTAACTTACATAAATGCCTAAGGTTTTACCAAGTATTCTATGTACTTCCGCTAAAGTAATACTCACAATTGTGTGACTAATAACAATGCTCACTTCCTTGTTACATAGGAGGAATACGTTCCATATAATACCGACACCAGAGGTCTTTTACACGTTTTATAGGCAAAGTTAAGAGAAAGTTTATTTTATGTTGAAAAAACAGGACTTTGTAGACAAAAGAGAGGTCAACAAAAAGAGGCACAGAGGCCAAGCACAGTGGTTCACACCTGTGATCTCAGCACTTTAGAAGGCCGAGGTGAAAAGATCACTTGCGGCCAGAAGTTCCAGACCAGGCTGGGCAACTTGGCAAGACTCTGTCTCTACAAAAAATAAAAAAATTAGCTGAGCTCAGGGGCAGTTTCCTGTAGTCCCAGCTTCCCGGGAGGCTAAAGTGGGAGGATCACTGGAACCCAGGAGCTGAAGGTTACAGTGATCTATGATTACAACACTGCAGTTAAGCCTAGGCCAGAACAAGACCCTTCCAAAAAGGAAGGGAGGGAGGGAGGAGGCAGTGAAGTGCTATGAGAGAACAAAAATAACTGTAAACATCTCGGGGAGATAGAAAAGAGGTGGAAGGAAATGACATGAACAGCCAAAGAAACGGCATGGTCTTTTTTTTTTTTTTTTTATGCGCCTGTAGTCCCAGGTATTTGGGAGGTTGAGGCAAGAGGATGGCTTGAGCCCAAGAGTTTGAGGTTCCTGTGAGCTATGATGCCATAGCACTCTATCGAGGGCAACAAAGTGAGACTGTCTCCAATAAAAGAAAAAAACAAAAGAAAAGAAAATTATACTTTTAGGACTAATGTGCAGAGGTAAATGTGTAGTATCCTAAAGTTAGTACCTAAATATTTTCAGATAAGCCTTTTGATCAATTTCTCTCCAGCCTTTGCTGGCTGATGTGCTTTCTAAGCCGTATGGCATCTGAGGCACAGATATTGTCTTCAGTGATGTAGCTCTGCATCTCATTTTGCAAATGAAAACACAACCCAGAGGGGTTAATTGACCTGCTCAAGATCATACTGGGAGTTAGAGTCCCTTACTATTATCCAGAGAAAACTGCTTGCTAATCTTAAATTAGTACTGGAGTCACCAGGATTGGGAACCTTAGAAGGAGATTTTTTTTTTTTTTAAGTAATACTACAAATGCGGAGAACACCCGTGAATGTAAAGCTTCCCATTTTTCCTAAAAATGTTCTGATTTACTCAACATCAAAAACCTTTCAAGAGCATTCTTCTGTCCTGTACCCTCTTCCAGTATATTAACCTAAACTTCATTGGCCTTTCTTTTTAAGTACTATTCATTGTTATTTTAAAAGCTCCCCCCCAAAGAAAAATATAAAGTAATGATATGAGGGTTTCTCAATCTTTTTTTTTTTTTTTAAGTGTTATTGCCGTTTTATTTTATTTTATTTATGCAGTTTTTGGCCAGGGCTGGGTTTGAACATGCTACCTCCAGTATATGGGGTTGGCGCCCTACTCCTTGAGCCACAGGCGCCACCCGAGGGTTTCTCAATCTTGAATGTCCGTTGGAAAGATAAAATAATTATTTGGATGTAGGATGACCTTAATGTGGCCCACTTAAAATTTTAATGTAATTTTGGGGGTAAAATATCTTTTTCAATTTAGCAAGCCAGAGAAACTCAGAGCAATTTAACAAAATCATAATACCAGAACATATAAAACAAGTGAACTTTGGAATATTGTTGAGTTGAAGCCTCAACCAAACTTTGAGAAGACTTGGTCTTGAAGAAAATTCCTCTGCTTCTGATAGAGATAAGGAATGGATGACAAACTTTTCCTTTTTGGTAATTTTTCCCAAGCTTCTGTTAGCCATGTTCTACAGAAAGTCACAGCCCATTTAGCTCTGAAGTTTGCAAACTTCAGCATTCCTTTTTTCCCCTCTTGACCAGAGAGAGACCGAGAAGGTAAGAGATATGCATCTGCATTCACAGTCTCTTCTTTTTATCAGCAGCTCTCTACAGTACATCAGCACAGAGCAGTACATTTCCCCAAAATAGATTCTATGGTTCACAAAATGTATGAAACGCTCTCTGAGTGAAGTATCCACTAGATTTAAATAGATGGAGGACGCCAGCAATATCCCCCTGGACACCCTATGGGGAATATAATATTCCTACCACACAATATTACAGAAATTTCTCCAATAAGCTAACATAAAAACATGTACCTTTGACTATGTAGGTCTGCAGACATCTGCACTAATAGGAATTTTGAGTAAAAGAAAAGAACAAATGTAATCAGGGATGGATCACCAGGCATTCAATAAATCAAGTCAAGCTGTAATGAAGGGAAAGGAGACGGAACAAGAGCAAGATGACATTGCTTTCTTCTCTAGGTGATCTCTACCAACAAACTAGAGAGGTCTTGTTCTCCCTGAGTGTGACTCCAGGGGCTTTTACAATAGTTTCCAGCCATCCAGTGATAAATTTTCATGAGCATTCCTTTAGCTACTCCTAGAAATAGGCATTCCACATCTCTTTTAATAAATAATGGAATTCTTCCAGAAGCCACTGCTCTTCCTCTTTCCCTAGGCACCCTGAGGTGATCTATGAAAATGGTTCTCTATTCACTTGACCCAGAAAACTCCACAAAATCATGCAAGTCAAGAGGTTCAAATCTCCACATTCACTTTAAAAACACATGTGAAACTGCCCAGGCCATCAAGGATATGCATATATGAAAAGTGCATATCTGCAGGTATCTGAAGGATGTCACTTTAAAGAAACAGCATGTACCATTCTGACGTTACAATGGTGGAGGTGGTAGGTGTGCCCAGGCCAAAGAGTGGGGCTGGACACAGGGTTAGTGGCCCCAAAAGAGTACTGAACTTTTGCTGCACATGCTTAAAAATGCAGAAAATAACACTGAACTTAAGGGTTTGGGTCTAGATTAATCTGGTTATTGAGCATCACCAGGTGTACATAGCACCTGAGATGCATTGCCGAACTTACAGAGCTCATGGTCACATTAACCCATACATGAGCTCCCCCTGCCACACTGAGATGATCCTTCCTTCCTGAAAAGGAACAAATTGTTCCCAAACCAGAAGAGGAGGTAGCACAGAAGAAAAAGTGATCCCAGAAGAAACTGAAGAAACAAAAACTTATGGCACAGGAATAGAAGCAAAGTAAAAGAAATGCAAATAATAATTTAAAAATTATAATAATCATAATCATTGCGTAAACCCTCTACAACTGTATACCTAATTGCCACATAGCCAAAAATAAAGCAAACCCTCTAATTCCAGCTACTCAGGAGGCTGAGGCAGGAGGATCACTTGAGCCTAGGAGTTTGAGGATAGCCTGAGCAATAAAGCGAGATCCCTGGCCTCTAAGGTATAAATAAATAAAAATAATAGTAATAAAATAACACTCAAAAAGTTTCATTTCCAGAAGGCCAATCTCCTTATACATTCACTATGGCTGTAATAGTCAAAAGTTTCAAAATATCTGTAGCAGAAGTCTGCCTACTTTTTCCCACCAGCCATCTCTCAAAACAGCCGTCCTCTGGGCAGTGCCTATAGCTCAAAGGAGTAGGGCACCAGGCCCCATATGCCAGTGGTGGGGGTTTCAAACCAACCCCCTGAAAAAAAAAAAAAAAAAAAAAAAAAAATGGCTGTCCTCTCATCCGGCCATGACAGTTTCTTTCCCACACTTCACATGGGCTCCAGTCTCCTGCCTGTCACATCTTGCTCTTCTCTACTTCTATCTCTACATTTTGAATATACTGAACAACTTTGAATTCTCTAAATTTACCTCCAAGTGTTCTCTAGACACTGTTTTCTCTGCCTGGAATACTCTCCACTCCCCTTTTTTCTCCACCAATTTAGACATTGTATCTTCTAGAAAACTTCTGGAAACCCTCAGTCTGAAATAGGACCTCCTTCCAGGTGCTTTCTTAGCCTTTGGTGTTCATCCTCGCACACTGTACCGTCACAATCCGTTGAGACCCACTGTACTCTAAACCCCTGAAGATAGGGACCTGTCTTATTCCTTCCAGTGTCTCCAGTGCCTAGTTGAGTTCCAAGAGCACATATGAGCTTATTACCAGTGTTATCTAATACTTATCCTGCAGAACAATGATACTATATTCAGTAGAAGAAAAAGAAAATATTTTTGTGGCTATATAAATACATACAAGTAGTATGATTCTCTAGAACGGATAAAGTACCCATTGTTCCCCCAAATATATCTGACCAAGGATTTTCTCTGAGGATATCATATACTTGGTTCTACAGGATGCAATTTTGGGCAATTCATTTCTAAGAGACTTCCAATAATTATCAATTAAGAATGCTCCTTCCTTTAAGAATGCTCCTACCTTAATTTAAGGTAAAACTTTAAGGTAAAATTTTTAACTTAATCTTTGAGGGTTTTATCTTAATTTAAAATACAAGGCCAGTGTGGTGGCTCATACCTATAAGCCTCGCACATTGGGAGCCCAAGGGGAGGATTACTTGAGGTCAAGAATTTAAGTCCTGCCTAAGCTACCTAGCAAGAACTTGTCTCTACAAAAATTAGAAAAATTAGCTGGGTGTGGTGGTGTATCTGAAGTCCCAGCTACTCAGCAGGATCCCTTATGCTCAGAAGTTTGAGGTTTCAGTGAACTATGACACCACTGCACTTTAGCTCAGGCAACAAAGTAAGACCCTATTTCAGAAATATATATACATATATTTGCAAAATACAAAACTAAGATTTTTTAAATCTTTTTTTTTTTCGAAAGCTTAGAATTGTATTGTAACTAATACCAGGTTTGACAACGTGGTAATTGTCTATAAAGACCTTTGCACCTAGTACCAGCAACTCTTACTCCAAATGAACATTCTTGTGATGGATGCAATGTTACTGACAAGCATCAGCAGCAAAAACAAAGAAATCTCCTTATGGTGTTAAAAGCATTTCGGCTGCAGTTGCCCTGATGCCCTGAAGCGTGGTCTTTGCCAGCTGCGGGTAATTTCAGTCCATACCTATCCTCCTGCTTGTCCTTATGGTAGAATTAATTCTCTTCTGTCTCAGCCTTTCCTGATTCATGTTTTCTACCCTGATTCTCTGAAGTTAAGCCTCTTCTTTGGATGGCTCCTTGAGCATCTGGCTAGCCTCCACAGAATTAACTTTTGGCATTAAATATTAATCTTTATATTTTTTGCCTTAATTTAACAGAATAATCTGTTAATTCAAAAGATCTTAAAAATCTTTAAGATTTTTATTGTAATTTAAAGATTTAGGATAGGGCCCAACCCAGTATGTTATTCATTAAAAAAAAAAAAAGAAAATAAACTTCCCATGCAGAATAACTTATTCTCCTAAAATTCTAAAAGGTAAAAGATGCTTTAATTGAAGAGGGTGGTCCAGGAAGTTGAAACTCAGAAGTCTGTTAGTGGGATACTAAGAATCCTGTGAGTAACCAAAGTTCGCAGAAATGAAACATCATTTGCTAGGCTATAATTCCCCAACTTCTGTTTCTTACTATTATACTTAACATTCAAAGTTCCAGTGTTGTTGTTTAGAGACTAACTACACTTTCAGTGCAATTCTGCAAGGATAGGAGAGCACAGCTACCACACAGGGCCTTTCTCTAGTGGCACTGAAGAGCTAAACTACAGAACAGGTTTCCATTTTCACTGGGTTTGGATCATGAAGACATTTCTTCTCTATTTAATTTCTTCTGATATTATAGATGAACAGAAATATATTTTACCTATAAGGAGCAAACCTTGAAATGACCCCAAAAGGCAATAAGAAAAGAGAGGTTTTTAAAAAAGAAAAGCAGCTTTCCTTTTTTTAAAGAATGTGTTGGGCTGCACTTGTGGCTAAGAGAGTAGGGCACCGGCCCCATATACAGAAGGTGGCACGTTCAAACCCAGCCCCGGCCAAACTGCAACAACAAAAAAAAAAAAAAACAAACAAAAAAAAAAAATAGCAGTGCATTGTGGCGGGCACCCGTAGCCCCAGCTACTCAGGAAGCTGAGGCAAGAGAATTCCCTAAGCCCAAGAGCTGAGGTTGCTGTGAGCTGTGATGCCACCGTACTCTACCAAGGGCGATAAAGTGAGACTCTGTCTCTTAAAAAAAAAAAAAAAAAAAAGAATGTATCACTCAAATGCTGATAACATTCTGTGATTGTATTCCAAAGATGAATATTTTGTTTTCACCACCTCCAGTTGCAGACTCAGGCTACCAAATAAATAAATTTTAAACCCACTATCATCATCTGTAGGTCAAAAAATAAAACTAAAAAACCACACTAGAACTCCAGGTGCCAGCCTGCTCCTTATAGCAGCAGCTCTTCCCTTTAGTTAACCTGAAAGAAGAGACTCTAAGGCCAGGAGGACCCTGTGAAGAAGGACCAGGAAAGGCTCCCCCTCAGGGCACACGGCTCCTGTCCTTCTCCAACCCCACTCTTCAGCCAGATATTTGCTAAATTCAAGTGCAAATATTTATCCGAATTGTGCTTGAGAGAAGAGTTGTTTCTGAAGAATACTTTTCCTCTTCAGGGCAGTGGCTGCGTGAAGCTTAAGAAAGCCAAACATAACCCCTAGTGCAGTGGTTCTCAACCTTCCTAATGCCATGACCCTTCAATACAGCTCCTCATGTTGTGGTGACCCCCAACCATAAAATTATTTTCGTTGCAACATGAGGCACTGTATTAAAGGAACTGTAAAATTATTCTCACCACAACATGAGGAACTGTATTAAAGGGTCACGGCGTTAGGAAAATTGAGAACCACTGCCCTACAGGCTTGTCTCTGCTTCCTTCAAGAATAAAGATCCAATCTGTAAAGTCTTACACCACTACAAGATTCCCTCTCCATTTGGACTTTTAAAGGCTCTCCTAAAAACTCTAGTTAATTTTAAAAAGATTTTACATTGCAAGACTTTGGACCCTCTTCTCTCTGCTTGCTTGACATTGGGATCAAAGAGAAAAACATTCCATTTAGAAGGCTCAGTTTCTCTGGCCCAAATAAGGACAGAGATTGAGAAGAGGTTTGCTTTGTTTTGTTGTTAAATCCTCTAACGCACATACTAATAGTGGTGACAAAGGTTAGAGGGGATTAACTGACACAGACCAAAGATCTTCACAGGGTACCTTTGTCCTGTAAACTTAAATTCCTCTGGGAGGAAAATTCCCTTTCCTGAAAAGATTACAGGGTTTAATTTACAATTACTTCTTAGCCCCTTAAAAGATCAATGAAAGTTATGTCTACTTTCTTCAGAAAGAAACAAGATGTTTTCATATTCAAAAGTCAACCTGCCCCCTAAGATAACATTAACTATAGGATAACAATGTATTCAGCACTCTCTGTGTTCCCACATGCACAATGCAAAGCAATTTGTTTATAAACTCTATCTTCCTAAGAGTACCTGGATGCAGTTGTGATCCCCATTTTACAAACAAGGATACTGAATCTTAGAGAAGTTGAGTAATTTGCCCAAAGGACACAACAGCTCATAAAAGTGACACTTCGAGTCACATAGAGATAATCTGACTTGAGTCCACACCCTTAGCAAAATCACTTCGCCTCTCCTCACTCACAGAATTTAAGCTAATACCAATCCACAAAATAGTATAGTGTTTTAGGGTTTGCAAAGCATTTTTCTAAATATCTGATCATCATATGAGTCCTTTGAAGTCCCTGGTACACAATAATAAGTGAGATCAAGCATATACATTGTCCTGCTACAAAACGTCTGCAACATAGCTTGCTCTCTGTGAGAAACCTCAGACCCATGGAGACACCCAAACACTTAGAAATTGTACTGACTTTTGTATGAACATGAATATGTACATTTCTCAGGAGAAAATCTCAAGGGCTGGTCAAAATAAGTGACACAAGATGGATCTGAATAGACAATTTACCAGAGAACAAATGGCTAATAAGCACATGAAAGATGCTCAAAATTATTTGTCATTACGGAAATGCAAAACTATGCAGTACTTCTTCACAACCACTAGGACACTAGGATGACTATTAAAAAAGGAAAGTCAGGCTCGACCCCCATAGCACAGGGGTTATGGCACTAGCCACATACACCAAAGGTGGCGGGTCTGAGCCCAGCCCAGGCCAGCTAAGCAACAATGACAACTGCAACAAAAAATAGCTGGGTGTTGTGGCAGACACCTGTAGTCCCAGCTACTCGGGTGGCTGAGGCAAGAGAATCACTTAAGCCCAAGAGTTTGAGGTTACTGTGAGCTATGACATTATAGCACTCTACTGAGGGCAACACAGTGAGACTCTGTCTCAAAAAAAAAAAAAAAAAAAAGGAAAGTCAGACAATACAAAGGATGGGGGTACAAAGGATAGTTCAATACAATTGAACTATCATAGATTGCTGGTGATAATGTAAAATGATGTGGCTGTTTGGGGGAAAATTCTGACAGTTCCTCAAAAGGTGAAACACAGAGTTCCCATATGACCCAGCAATTTTATTCCTAGGCAACTACCAAAAAGAAATGAAAACATGTTTCCATACAAAAAGTTGAACACAAGCATGAATGATAGCAGTTTCATTCATAATGATGAAGAAATAGAAACACTCCAAATGTCCATCAACTGAGCAAGGAACAAATAAGTATGACCTATCCATGCAAGGATTGTATTCAATAAGACGAGAGAGTCTTCAAAATGTCTGACCCTCCACAAAGAAGAACCAAAATAGCAAGTAAACAATCACATGTTGAACAGGTCACCTAAGAATAAATGTTAAGAAATAAATGCTGGAATAAATGTCAAGAAACACCTAAGGAAAGAAAGGAGAGAAGGAAGCAAGAAAGCCTCCTCAGCTGCAATCAGCTGGGATCTTGGAGAGGCTCCCGAGTGCAGGAAATGGTAAGATCCACATTCCCTCAGTGGACTCCTGCAGCCCTAGCCATGGGAAAGCCTGTCAACTCATGTAGGCTCTGACAGCTGCCCAGAGACCACATGAGGTCACTGCTCCAGAGAGGAAGCTCAGGCTGGGTCCACCTCTCCCACCCTCCCCATCTCTTCACTTCTGCCAAGCCCTAAGCAGCTACAGCCCAGCACCATTTTGAGAACCCAACCCTGACTGGGTGCATCGTTCCCTGGGGCCCAACCGTCTTCTCATCTTCACATCCCTGGAAGCCCATTGACAGCCCCTGCCCACAGCTGAGCACTGTCACTGTCTACTGCCACTAGGGCCAAAGCATATGCCATTGGCAGTGACTCCACTACTCTATCTTCCAGGGTTGCCTCACATTCAAAAGCACTCTGAGAAAAGGCTGTCCTATGTATAGCCATCACCTGGAGCTGAAGCAAGCACTCTCCAGCCACCTGTTTATGGATGCTGGCACTGAAACAAACCCACTCTCCCCAGCAGCCGGCCGGTGGCCTTACTCAAGTATTCCATCAGAGGTCTGGGGATCTCCCCATCCCTCCCTTACACAGTCAGCGCCCATTCACACCACAGAGGACAGCCGTGAGGACAGTCTTATACAACCTGACTCCACAACCACCACCACCCCAGTACATAGACCCACCAACCAAAGGCCTAGGGATTGTCCTGCCCCGTCCACCACCATTGGTACTTGAGCACTCCTCTCAAGGACCTGAGGATAGGCCTTCCTACCACTACCACCACAGATGGCACTCACCCTCACACACCACCTGCAGGCCTGGCAATGGCCCACACAGCCTGTCGTAGTCACTGCCAACACCAGTATGGACCACTTAAGTGTCAGAGGATTGTCCCCATACTTCTACTGTCAAGACCCATGCCAAACCTACTGTTGTGGAATATGGGGACATGTGCACCCACCTGGCCCACCACTGTCACTGTTGGAACCCAAGAAAGCGTCCTGGGCTCAAAAATTGGTCCATCTGAACCCACTAACACCTATGCCAGCATGTACCACTCTGTGACCCAACGACAGGCACACCACACCTGGCCTACCACTGCCACCACTGAGGTCTAAGGACTGACCCATCTGTCATCCCCATTTCCAGAAAAACTTCACCACAGCCTCCACTAACAACCACATTCTAAGCAACTGAGGAAACCTCAGACACTACTGACACTGTTTACAGCTGAAGAAATCATATCGACCACCAGATGTGCAGATAACAATGTAAGGTCACAACAAACATGAAAAAGCAAGGAAATATGACACCTCCAAAAAAGTGTAAGACCTCAGTGAAAAAGAAGTTCACAAAACTTCAGGAAAAGAATTCAAAATACTGATTTTAAGAAAGTTTGCTGAGGCCTGGCAATGGTAGCTCACTCCTGTAATCTTAGCACTCTGAGAGGCCAAGGCAAGAAGATCCCTTGAGTTCAGGAGTTTGAGACCAGCCTGAATAAGAGCAAGACTCAGTCTCTCAAAAAAATAAAAAAAAAAAAAAAAAAGAAAGAAAGAAAGAAAGATTGCTTAAAGACAAAAGAATACTGAAAAACAAAACAAAGAAATAAGAAAAATAATTAAGGATATGAATGAGAAGCTTAGGAAGAGAAAACAAAACAGAAACAGAAATTCTGGGACTGAAAAATTATATTGAATAAAATACATAATACATTAGAAAGTTTCATCAATAGACTAAATAAAGCAAAAGAAATATCAATACTTAAAAACAGGTCTCCTGAAATAACTCAATCAGACAAAAAACAATTTTAGAAGAATGAGCAAAGGCCTTGTGATACCATAATGAGACCAAATATTCGAATTTTGGGTGTTCCAAAAGGCAAAGAAACTACATTAGATAGGACACCTATTTAATTAAACAATAGCTAAAAACTTCCAAAGTTTAGCAAGAGATTTAAACATCTGGATACAGGAAGCTTAGTGGTATCTCCAAAAAGATAAAATTCAAAAAAGTTTTTTTCAGAGCATATTATAGGCAAACTGTCAGAAGTCAAAAACAAAGAGAGTGCTTATAAGGGAATCTCCAGAAGACTAACAGTGTATTTCTCAGAAATCTGAAAGGCCAGGGGACAATGAAATGATATATTCAAAGTACTGAAAGAAAAAAACTGCCAGCCAAGTAACCTATACTAGCAAAAGCTGAGGGAATTCAACACCACTAGACCAGCCCTAAAAGAGATGCTTATGGTCTGGTTCAAGTTGGTGTTTGAAAACAAGAAAAAAAGAAAGAAATGTTAATGGCGGTCCTCCACATGAAAGCAAAAGGGCAATATTTACCATCATGAAAACACATGAAAGTATAAAACCCACTGGCAGAGCAAACACACAAATGAAGAGAAAGGATGCAAATGTTACTACTACAGAAAACCACCAAATCACAATGATAAACAATGAGAGAAAGAAAGAAACAAGAGATACACAAGACAACCAGAAATCCATTAATTAAATGATGGGAATGAGCTTTCACATGTCAGTAGTAACCCTAAATGTAAACAGATTAAACTTCATACTTAAAATATACAAACCAGCTAAATGGATAAAAAAATTATGATCCAGACTCGTTGCCCATGGCTCATTGAGTAGGGCACCAGCCACATACACCCAGGCTGGCAGGTTCAAGCCCAGCCTGGGCCTGCTAAACAACAATGACAACAACAACCAAAAAATAACCAGATGTTGTGGCAGGTGCCTGTCATCCCAGCTACTTGGGAGGCTGAGGCAAGAGAATCCCTTAAGCCCAAAAGTTTGAGGTTACTCTGAGCTTTAACACCATGGCACTCTACCGAAAGCTACACAGTGAGACTCTGTCTCCAAAAAGAAATTATGACCCAACTATATGCTACCTACAAGAAACATCTCACCTGTAAAGATAAATATAGACTGAAAACTAAGCGACAAAAAAAATGATATTCTAGGGCGGCGCCTGTGGCTCAGTGAGTAGGGCACCAGCCCCATATACCGAGGGTGATGGGTTCAAACCCAGCCCCAGCCAAACTGCAACAAAAAATAGCCAGGCATTGTGGCAGGCACCTGTAGTCCCAGCTACTCGGGAGGCTGAGGCAAGAGAATTGCCTAAAAACCCAGGAGTTGGAGGTTGCTGTGAGCTGTAATGCCATAGCACTCTACTGAGGGTGATAAAGTGAGACTCTGTCAAAGAAAGAGAGAGAGAGAGAGGGAGGGGGGGAGGAAGGAAGGAAGGAAGGAAGGAAGGAAGGAAGGAAGGAAGGAAGGAAGGAAGGAAGGAAGGAAGGAAGGAAGGAAGGAAGGAAGCAACTTCAAGGCTCGGCACCTGTCGCTCAAGCACCAAACGCCCCCGCCACAA
>CAUYPK010095811.1:0-57378 GCA_963574355.1 Loris lydekkerianus | reverse complement strand
TGGGCTTAAGTGATTCTCTTGCCTCAGCCTCTCGAGTAGCTGGGACTACAGGCGCCCCCCCCCCACAACGCCTGGCTATTTTTTTGTTGCAGTTTGGCAGGGGCTGGGTTTGAACCCACCACCCTTGGCATATGGGGCCGGAGCCCTACTCACTGAGCCACAGGTGCTGCCCCAGTATATTCTTTTTTAACTATTTTTTTGATCAACATAATTTAAGTGTGCTATAAAAGTTTAACTATAGGTTCCAGTGTGCTGCGAGATAAAAAAGGTTGAAAACACTGGTGGAAAACAGTGGCACACCATAGCCGGAGAGGAGAGGCAATTGGGGTGCATTGTCTGTAGAGGACTTAAAAGCAATGATGAAATTACCTCAGAGTCAATTTACTTTTTATTATCCTCATGCACTATGGTGATAAAATATTTCTTCATCAGGACCCACCAATTCCACCACTCCCACCCTGTCCCTAATTCCTGTGCTAGGACAATAACCAACTGCCAAAATGAGCTGGGCTAATGAGGAGTTTGGGAGGTCCAGCTGGCAGTGGTCAGTGTTTGGCTAAATTGCTGAAGGACCGGACACCAGGAGAGCAGTCTTTGACCATGATGGCCAGAGCTGATGGCAGAGCCTGCTGTGGGCCAGGAAGGTGTTTTTCCTGCATTGTCATTCTGACTCGTAAGGCAGCCCTGAGAGGCTGGTGGCCCAATACAGTTGTGTAGGTGAGGAGCCTGGGCCAGTGACAGGACACATGTCCAGGCCTGATGTCCTCCTGTATGAGATGAGGACAGTAATGCCCTGCTTCCAGGCAGCTGGCAGGAGGCTCAGTAGTGCTAATGCCAAGCCCTTCACAGAAAGAGGTGGCTTAAATGTCTATCATGACTCATGACTACATACACCAGAGGCGACTCTCTGTGCACAGACATTAATGTCTAGATGGCCCCCGTGGGTCAACAGTCCTCATTTTTCTTTTACTTTACTCTTCACAAAATCTTTTTTACCCTAAACTTTGCAGAATTGGTATTTATTGATTTGTATCAGCTAAGGAGATAACTCCTTCACAAAGTTGGAATGGATAGCTTTGGAAGGGTGTGAGACATTACTCACGTGTAACTTTCACTTTTATTCAGTACTCACAACTGCAGGGCACAGAGGGGTCTGCAAAACTGCACAAAGGCCTGGTGCCTTCTGGTCCTGGCTGTGCAAGCTGAAAAATGGTACCTGAGCACTGCCTTAATACATCACTAAAGGCGCTGAAATCTAGAATTTTCCCTGTGAAAAAGAATGTTCCAGTTTAAATATTGTGTCTGAACACAATAACTAAGAAAATGCCATGAAGGCTATATTAACCAGTTTGATGAAAATATTTCAAATTGTACATAAAACCAGCACATTGTACCCCAGGATTGCGTTAATGTGCATGGCTATGATTTAATAAAAATAAATAAATAAAAATTGTGGCTGTAGATATGAAGCAAAATATTTCCTCGGAATTGTTTCTCAGAGAAAGGAGTTGCTGTCTGTTAGGGTCCTTACAAAATCTTTGATATTACAAGATTCTGATGAGTTCATTACTCCAAGTTCACAGAAAGGCCTGGATGATGGAATTGATGAGTGAGTGGTTGAGAATAGATGGGGAGGCCTCATGAGCTTGCGATTCCCTTAGTAGGTATTTACTTCGGAATGCTTATTGAGGTTGCATGATGACAAGGGGCTAAATTAAAAAAGAGAGACGCAAAGAAATTTAATACAGATTTAGTAACTGTGCTTGACGTCATGACTTCACAATTGCCATATATTGAATGCTGTATCAGTTAGGGCAATGCTAGTTGCTGTAACAAATAAATACCAATGTGTACCATGGTTCAAACAGGATGGAAGATTACTTTCTACTTGCATAAAGCCCAAAGTGGGTGTGTCTGTTTGAAACCTGGTGTTGCAGGATGCAGCCTCCTTCCCTCTTGTGGCTCCACTTTATTTAATAGGCCATTGCCAAGGTCAAGGTCAGCTACTCAGCATTGAGCTGGTGGAAGCAGAAATGTTATGGAGGGTGGCCTGTGGGAAGTTTTGCTGGGCCAGGCCTAGGAATGTCATATATTGCTTCTCCTCCTGTTTATTAACTACAGTTTGTTCTTTTTTCTTTTCTTACTCCTAAGTTTTTTTATATTTTTATATTTTTCATTGATACATAATATTTGTGCTTATTTACGGTTTACGTGTGATAGTTTGTTGCATGCATAGAATGTATAATGATCACGTAACGGTATTTAGGATACTCGTTATCTTGAGTGTTTATCATTTCTGTGTGTCAGGAACAAAATTCAGGGTCACTCTCACCTACTACAGAGACTAGGAAATATGGTCTATCTCTGTGGTTGGGAAGAAGCGGAAATGAGTTTGTTGAGAAGCTAGTCGTACTCGGTCTGATGAAATTTTACTAAGACTATTAAAAGCCAGTTTAAAAAGTGACACAGTCAATAATATGCCGCTAGCATCATAAATATATTTTTACATCTGAGGGCAGCTGTCCTGGTGCATGACAAAGGGCTTCTGATGGCTTCGGGCGGATTTCTCAGTGGCAGCACCTCACATCCATTTGAAAAGTGCTGTATCACAGCCCACTTAGAAAGTGCAGAGGAGCTGCATTTGGAAAAATGTTTATACAACTCGGATAGTGAGGACAGGTATGTGGAAGATGCCCGGGAAGATTCTGGATTAAATTGCTTTACGGAAAATAGGGGTGGAAAGACAAGTACCGTGTCTAACTCATAATCTGTGTGATTTCACCTATTAGTCATGAAGTTGATTTAGTCAGGTTCAACAAAACTGGTGGGGGTGGGTAGGGATCTTCTCAGTGGATAAAGAAGAAAGTGGTCTTCTCTGGAGGATGCCTTATATTCAAGCAAATGTAGGAATTAGAAGTTAATCAAAGAAATAAAGGATTTATGCTGGAGACTGGGGTGCCTAACAGTGTGGAGAGGGCCGTCAGACATGCAGGAAACACAGTCCTGCATCTGGGTGTAAAGGAAGGGGCAAAAGTAGGGACATGGGACCAATCTGAATCCCAGGCTCTGACGGGGGAACAAAAGGGATCCAAAGGGACTTGGTAGGGTGGGGGAGACGGGTGACACTCTTTCTGAGAGAAGCCCCTAGCAGTGCCAGTCTCCCAGTGGTGGGTGCCCCTGCACGCTCTCTCGCCCCCCTTCTGAGTGACATGGCATGACACATAGCCTCTCTGTGTCTCTGAGTGTGACGTTCCATGAGGTGGCGTGTTCGCCAGGCTGTGTACACAGTAGGAGCTTTATGAATGTTTCCTCCCCCCCGTTCTGTGTGGCTGCTCACCAGCCTCATTGTTGGGGGATATTTCCTCTGTAATTGGTTTTGAGACACCAGGGCACCATTCTCGCCTATGAAATGTAGGTTGGTGACAAAAGGACGCTTGGCCTCCTTCATCCCCAGTGATCCCGTGGTGCAGCATCCTCTATGAGAGGTTGGAGAAAGGTGAGGAGGAGAACTTCGATGAAGCCGTGGCCTTTTAACCCTGGAAATCCTCCTTCTTCTGTCTGAGCTGTGGATGTTGCAGGTGGGAGGAGCAACCTGATCCCATGAAGAAAAGTTCTGTGGTGCCTAAGGGTGGTCATTTCCCAGCCTGGAGTCTCATGTGAACCTCACAGCTGCTGAGAGAGGAGGCGTATTGCTGATCCTGCAGACGAGGGAACAAAGGCGCGGAGCAGGTAGTGATTCTGCCTGTGCAGGCAGGCCTCGGGCGAGGCGGCAGGCCTGCTCCACCGTCATTAAAGGCAGCTAAACGTGTCCCCACCTCCACACCCCTTCAGAGAGCAATAGCATCGGCTATGGTGAAGGAAATTGAGTCAGGCTAAAGGAAGAAGAACCTCAGCATTGGAGCAACTGAAGTTTGGAATTGTACTTCCCACCACTTCAGATGGTTTCTGATCTTCAATGGTTTGATGGTTACTTGTTGGGGAAAGTGATGACAGTGACAGCATCATGCAGACATGGAAGGGTCGTCCTTATTGCACGTTCTTTGAGGTTTTGTTTACACGCTCTTTTGAACTGAAAGAAGTATTTCTAGAGCTTGTGCTTATATATATATTTTTTTCATTTACTTTCTTGATATATTTTGGAAGATGACTCATTTAATTTTCTCCCAGAAGTTGAAGCAGGGGAACGAGGAACCATCTACCTCTTGTACCCAGTCCAAACTCTTTCTAGGTAACTGTTCTACTTCATTTGCGCTGAAGAATTTGGATGGGCCAAATTTGATTGGGGTTCTTGGACCAAGCCTGGATACAGAGGGGACTTAAGTGCAAGACCCTGAATGGAAAACTGAAAAAGAAGAGAATGTCTACCCAACTAGCACAGGGTCACTTTGGTGAATGCCAGAATTTATCTCAAAGCAGCCCTGTAGTCATCTAATAAACAGAAAGTGTTTACTTCATGTTTGCTGCAAGAATCCATTGTTTTAATGGACTAATTTGTATATTTGGAGGGAGGGTAAGATATTCTGTTTATTTTTCTTGAACCTTTTTTTAAATTTCTAAACTGCTTAAACCCACCAACTTGGGGACAGAGGTGTATCAGGAAGCTGATTTAACTGCGCTGAACTCTTCCTTCCCCTCTTCCCCCTCAGGTTTTATAGCATAAGCCCAGCACGTTTCCTGCCTTCCCTTCATTTGCCTTGGGGAAGATAATAAGTAAATATTACCTATTGTGCAATGGAGAAGAAAGAACATAGGGTAGGTCACCAATTGGCACTGCATTTTATTTGCATGATGTCAGAGAAGCTGGTTGACCACATGACATCACTTAGGGCACCCAAAGCACAAACTCAGAGTTTTTCAGGACACCAGGGTTGCTGGAGGTCAGATGATCAACAGTTACCAGACTCTCAAGAGATGGATGAATGACAGTAAGAGGAGCTGGTGGCCAGTGAGCACATCCCCCTCCTTAACCCATGATAGAAAGCCCATTTGGGGTGGGAAGATTGGTGGGTACCATGTGAAATGTGAAAGCAAGGCGAAGGCCTGCAGAAGTAAAACCTGAGCTAGTTCCTTGCAACCTGTAGGAAATTCCAGAGCCAATCAGCACAGAAGGTGACCAAGTTGCACATAACTAGGTACCCTCATTTCTAGAGGTGGAGAATGTCTTATAGACGAAATATAGTGGAGGATAACTTAAGAGAACTGCTGATGACAGGTTATTGAAAAAGATAATTTCTGAGTCCGTTCACTCTCATTTTATGTAGAAACTGGTGAAACAAAAACTGTGGACTGAAGGTTTGCATATCTAAGGAATAAGAGTAAGTTGTGACCAGTACTTTCATTCGTTCAATAAATATGTATCTGGTGTCCACTATGTTACTTGACTTTGAACTCGGCTGTGTTTAATACTTTGCTGGTTTGGTTGTCACCTCTGGTTGCCACCCCTGCAGGTCACTTTGTCATCTCGCCCCTGGGAGAAGGTGTGGCTGCTCTGCTGGTTTTCAGCTTCTATTACTGATGTGTGGTGTGGTGAGACTTTAGTCATCCACCAGTGTCACTGCACGTCCAATAAAGGCAAATGGCACCTTTCTCATTGGCCTGAGACTCTTACTACTGCATGTCACTTTCTACCTCCCATCCTAGTCCTGCAGGACTTGGATCTTCTGAGTCTCTGTGAGCTCTTCAGGTCAGGCTCTGCTTTCCCTTTTTTGCGACTATGTCACTTCTCTTGAGCTTCCTCCAGACCTAGGAACCTCATTGACTGTTTCCTTAACTGGGTAGGCATGTGAGCTCTTGGTGCAGCCTCTCAAGTTCCACGGAAATGAAGATGATCATACATCTCCTAACACCCTTGTACCCAGCTCCCAAGATTCCGGGCCCTCCACCTCTAGCACACGTCACCGCAGCAGCCCCTTCTTCAGCCCCCTCAGACTCAGCCTTCAGCCACCCCCACCCCCCGTCAACCACCAGGAATGGCGAGGTGGCCTTTCTAACGCCAGGGTCACAGTTCTAGATCTGTGACTCTTGATCAAAAGACTTTCTTAGACATGGTCCCTTCTTCCTGGCAGGCATCTTGCTGCCATTTTGGAGATTTTCTCTGGGCCACAGTGGTTTGAACCAGTCAAGTTTAGGAGTGTTTGTTTCCTCAGGAAAAACAGTCCTGTTAAAGCCGTTGTTTTTTAAACAGTCACTTGGAACATTAAAAACCTCCCGATCATCAATTCAGTGTTAAAATTTAGGAGTGGTTGGGGCTTCAGGCAAGCAATATTGAATTAAACATGGGAGTTCTTTAAGACAGCATTTGATTGTACATTTGAAATAGGGAATGCAAATTGAAATTCCTCCTGGGTCCTTTAAATCATGCATTATATGTGCAGTATTTTCAATTAGCTGCAGAAAAAAGTACATTCAGTGTGGCTCTATTTTTACAGCTGGGAATTGCTCAGAGAACACAATCGACTATTTCATACATGTGAGATTTATTTAAATGACTTTGGGGGCATTTGCAGTTTAACCAATAATTGAAAATATTGTTGCAGCATGGCAGGTAAAAAGTAGGAAGTCGTTTTGCATTCCTGAAGAGGTGCTCCTAGCTCAGTAACATTACTTTAGCCAATAGGGGGGCAGAGAGGGAGGTCAGTCAGCTTCGAGACTCAGTCCTCCACATTTTCTTCCTGGGTTTTGCACCAGCACGGAAAGAAAGAGAAGTTTTAACTATGGGGTGATGCCTTCTGGAAGGACCCCAAACACGAAGGCTTTCTCTTTCAATTCTCTCTTCTGTTCTTATGCCTCAAGCACAAGGTCAGATCAGCCATGAGGGGCCCTGACTCTTTTCTGACTCTGTGTACCTTCTGCACCATTCTTCTCTCCATTTCACCTCACCGGTTGCCTAGAACAATGATGAGGAAAGCTGAGTCTATTGGAAGAAACAATCAGCCCTTCCATGAGTGTTCATTGATGTCACTAGGGATTTGGAATTCATGTTCCCGCTACACTGATATTGTAAATGGTGGTTAGGTAATACTGTATTAAAATGTCTTACTACTCATGTGATTCAGACAAAGTATCAGCTAATTAGGCGCTTTGTGGACAGAATTAAAATGCTAACCTCCAGTTTTTACCTTTTCTCTGTAATAGTTGTTCCCAGCCAAGGATGATACGTCCTCTCTTCCCCCCAGGGTCATTTGTCAAGGTCTCCAGACATTTGGGTGGCACATCTAGGCAGGGTGCTACAAGCATCTCATGAATAAAGACCAGTGACACTGCGAAATATCCTGCAATATGAAGGATGGCCCTCTACAACAAAGAATATATAGCCCAACATGTCAAGTGTGCCAATGTTGTGAAACCTTTTTCTGGGCAATGTGTATAATCTTAAAAAAAAAAAAAAATCCCCAAATATTTTACCAGACCTACCTCCTTATAAAATAGTGGCCTCTATACTTGGCCTTAGTGCATTATGCGCCTTAAGTTGGTTATTGAAGGCCTGGCCTCCTCATCAAAGCCTCAGTTCTATGTTCCCCACCTTGGTGTACGTGTGCCATGTTAGATGCTGGAGTACCATGGTGGGCAGGGCAGACAAGGTCCCCACCATGCTCACAGGCATAAAGGGGAGGGAGACGACAGATATTCCAGTCGGAGGGAACATGGGCACGGAGACCTGAAGCCAGGAAGAGCCTGGCAGGTTCTGTGAACTACAAGGACAGAGCATAGCAGTCTGCCCCATCCATAGCTTCAGTTACCCCAGGTCTGAAAGTAGATCAGTCCAGTATTTTGAGAGAGAGAGATAGAGACCACATCTGCACAACCTTTATTATAGTATATTGTTATAAATGTTCCATATTATTATTATTATTGTTTTTCATCTCTTCCTCATATCTCTTCACCATGCTGCATTTATACAGTCTGGATAGATTATTTCATTTTTCTGGGCCTCAGCATTCATGATCTGTAAAATATAAATACTAATGCCTACATCTTAAGTTGAGGATTAAGTCAGATGTTGAATTTATAGTGTCTGGGATACAGTGGCGGTCTCGGTTGAGGCTGCTGTACAAAATGCCATAGGTATATAAAAAAAAAGCAGAACTCCATTTCCCTGGAGTCTGGGAAATCCAAGATCAGGGCGCCAGCAGATTCTGTGTTTGGTGAGACCTTTCTGGTGGCACTGTCTAGCATGGTGGAAGGGAGTAGCCAGCTTGCTGAAGTCTCTCATAAAGGCATTAATCCCATTCATGAAGCTTCTCCATCAAGTTTTCTTCAAAGATAGATTCTTAACAGCTGAAGGGCTATGCCTTGGAAGGACGCTGCTAATGGCTCCTCCTTGTTGGATGATGTAGGTCAGGTTCTCACAAAAGCAGTCTCTGAGCCAAGGATTAAGTGCAAGTGATTCATTAAGGAAGCTTTCCCAGGAGGAACAGTAAGGGGGTGGGAAAAGTGGGACTTAGAAAAGGAAGAAGCCAAGCAAGAGATAATATCTTAAGGAGTGTTGGAGAGTCAGCTCACTAAGAGAGTGCACATCAACTCCCACTAGTAGTGTGTTCCGAAGTTACAGATGAATGCAGACCATCAGCTACAAAGCACCAGAGGCTGGAAGATAAGATTTAGGTTGCAATTATAGTTGTTATTGCAATTATTTATTGGAAAGAATATTGCAGTGCTTTTGCTAGTAGAAATAACAGTGAACATTTTCGGATTCAAATCATTTTTATTATTACATTGGGGTTGATTGGTAGGAAGAATTTTACTGCTCTAATAGGTATATACATTTTTAAGATTATTTATGCATGCTAAAGGTTGCCTTTCAGAAAGTTTTTTTTATCAATTTACACTTTCAAGACTTGCTACTCATTTTTTATCTGTCACAATCTAGAGAGTATTATTATCTCATCTAGGAATTGGGGGCCCATGGGCACATCACAATTTTTTTATTTCAAAACATTAAAGGCATACAGTGTTTTTGTTAAATAGATAAAGTGAATAATGCTGCAGTCGAGGCAGACCAGTGTACACAGTACCTGAAAGGCTTGTTTTTATCCCTCACCCACTTCTGGCCGCTTCCCTTTTTAGTTTCCGATGTCCTTTATACCCCCGTGTGACCATGTGTACCCATCATTCAACATCCATCTTTAGTGCACATCAGAATTATTCCAAGGTATCAGAGAAGTCATGTTTAAGGTCCAGCTTTGAGTATAGATTGAATAATAACTCCAAATATGACTTTTTAAATGAATTTAGAGTCTAATAAAAATAATTTGCATTTTATTAATGTCTATAGGAATCCATGGTTATTTCTTATCATGTACCTTCACAAGTCCTAGAAATATAACTTAGTCATGAAATACCTCTGCGTCCTACTTGGGAGCCCAAGGCATGATGATCAGTTGAGCCCAGGAGTTTGAGGTTGCTGTGAGCTATGACACTGGCACTGTAGCCTGGGAAAGAGAGTGAGTCTCTGTCTCAAAAAATAAAAAGAATAAAAAAGGTGCGTCCTTGATTTTTTTGGTTTTTTGTTTTTTTTTTCTGAGACAGAGCCTCAAGCTCTCACCCTGGGTAGAGTGCTATGGTATCACAGCTCACAGCAACCTCAAACTCCTGGGCTCAAGTGAGTCTCCTGCCTCAGCTTCCCAAGTAGCTGGGACCACAGGCACCTGCCACAATGTCCGGCTATTTTTTGGTTGCAGCCATCATTGTTGTTTGGCGGTCCCGGGCTGGATTTGAACCCGCCAGCTCAGGTATATGTGGCTGGCGCCTTAGCCACTTGAGCCACAGGCACTGAGCCCCTTGTTTTTAAAGATTGAGAATCATTGACCAATATCACTGTGATGTTTTGGGCCATCTTTTGGCTGTTGGATGAGGAAATCACCCATCTGAACCATTACATCTTAAAAATTCGTCAAAAAAAAAAAAAAAAAAAAGCCTGCAGGACTTGATACCATCAGTTTAATGGATTGAATGACCTAAGTCAGCAGACTGAAAAATATATATAAGAATCGGTAACGGTTTTATAGAACATGCTCACTCACCTCCACTTGCACCAGAACCAACCCTTCATTCTCTTATGGAGACGTGGAAACACACCAGTATTTTCGGAAATGATTTCTGTGTCTTAAAGAGTCTAAGAAAGCTATAAAGAGGCAGACAGGGTGTTATCAATGTACAAATGTCTGGCTGTTCTCTCAGCTTGACCCTTGAGACTTTCTAAATGATGAAATAAAAATCAAAGACCATTTCCGTAGGTCTTGAGCATTGCAGAAGGCGAGGATAAGGCAGCTGGCGTCCGTCAGCACCTGCTCTGAGCCAGGCACTGCCCTAGTTGCTCCCTGCCTTTCTCTTGGCACCTGCTGGACTCCTGTGACCACCCTTGAGATACGGTTTCTAACATGTAGAGGAGACAGATGAGGTTAATGAAGATGGTGCCGTGCCGTGCCTCTCTTGGTTAATGGGTGGTGGAATTTGGCTTTGAACCTTAAATTAATTTTCCCTGAAACTTAGAGAAAAATAAAATAAATGTCCAGTAAATCTTGAATTTTAAAAAGCAGACAACTAACAAAGCCCCCGTCCCCTCCTTCCCTTCAGCCTTCTCCCTTCACTCCAGAGAGACATCAGAAGAAACAAGTATATGAGCAAAAAGCTCTTGGATGTCAGTGGGAATGTATTTAATAGTAAAAACGGTGTCTTTTCTTAGACATTGTTGCCGTACTTTTCAAGGGCTGAAAAGTCCTTTCCTAAATGTTTTTAGGTTTCTTTTTGGCCAGATTAATTAATGTCAAAGAATGAACCTATATGCTTTGAAGTTAAATAAAAATGCAAGCGAAGTTTCAGAGGACTCTAAGTCTTTCTCCAGCAACATGAAAGTGCACATTTTAAAACCACCAAGCTGCTGTCCCTTTGATCAGGGACAAACAGGGAAGAACAACAGGAAATTGGCATTCCTGTTCTTTAAGTTTTAAAGATGCCGAGTTATTTTTGATTGCAGTACGCTTCCAAAGATTATCAAGATGCAAATTAGTTTGCTTGTTCACCAGCTTTAATATCTTAAGTAAATGTGGTAGATATTTGGAAAATCAAGACAGGCCTTGGTGGACACATTTCGGTAATGTTTATACAGGTTTGGGAGACCAGATTCAGCCTATGTATATCGTAAGGCTGTATTCGAAGCTTAGCCAGTTGCCTCTACATTAACAATTGCTACCGCTTTGAGGCCTTGATCTCCAGGGCTCAACTCCTGAAGGGGCTCTAATGCTTTCTGTCAAACACCTTCAGAGTTAGACCTTTGCCTGTTGGCAAAGTATTGGTGAGACATGTTTGACGTGACTGCTGGACAGCACAGTCCGATTTAAGGCCACTTGGTGCTCTCAATCTGGCAGCCCCAAACCTTGCCAATACATTTATTTCTTTGAGAAGTCCTGGCAAGAGAATCTGTTGAGATGTGATGATTTTGGTACAGTCTAAAGTGCAGTTTTTCTCTCCCTCTGGAAGCCCCTCTAGAAGAAAGGATTGGTCCAGAGGCAGATTAATAAGGCACCATAGGTTCCCAGAACAAGGCTCTGAGAAACACAAAGACCAGATGGAAGTCCACACTGTTCCAGTGCCAGAGAGAATGTCAGCTTTCCCGGAGGGGCGGGGAGCGGGGCGGAGGTAAATTTGGGACTCTTCTCATCATGCTATGTGTCAACTGTTCATTCCATTCGACTGTGTTTGTAGGATCCCATTTCTAGGATGGGCTGGATTCAGGAGCCTCGCTGCTTTTGCACGAAGGCGATCTGCTCTGACTGTCCCAGCCTGGCCTTTAAAGCAGCTGTCTCCTTCATCTTCCCATCATCCCCTGGGCCGCCTCAGCTCTTTATGGCCATGGGAGACAAACCAATTCATGTGTAAACAGTCTGATCTCCGTAATGTGATTCTTACATTACGTGTAAGCAGTCTGAGTAAAACTGTGTAAGCAGTTTGTCTTTCAATATTTGGATACAGTGCAGAGAGTGGTGTAAATGGATTTTGGACTTTCCTCGTCCCTGTTGCCCAGGATTCCCACAGTCAGTCTGGAGCACGTGAGAGGGTGGGGCTCAGACTGTGGCCTCTAAGTGCCGTTTCTCCCTAAAGGAACCAGTGCTCTCGGGAGAAGCCACTGATTCCACCTGGAATAGAAAATACACAGAATAAGCCTGAAACACCTTGTCAAACCAGAAAACAAGGAAGCTGACAAGACTGTAGCATCATATCAAAAGGTGTGAGAACCAGCCTGAAGAGACTCTGTTTGACCCTCAGTCAGGAAAATATTAACAGAGGAACAAGACCCTTAAAATAAGTTGAAAACCATGAATGCACAATGATAGAGAAAACAAAACAGAAATCCTCTGGTTGATCAACTCATTGGTCAACTGTTAGATATAGGGAACGAATTGAGCATTTATCTTGGCTTTGCTGAACAACTGAACCTGGGGGTAACAAAATAGTTGGGTTATTGAAAATTTCATTTTATAGAAATATTTTAACTAATACATGAAAGAAGGAAGGTTGGGATTATAATAGCACCTACCATTTGGCAAATCCTAATTTTAAAAAATACACTTTAGGGAAAAATCGTGAGTATCTTGCTAATACCAAAAAGAGAGACAGTCAGCCACTGTCTCCTGATTCCAACACCCTCTATAAAATATTGTTACAAAGGAGAAAATTTACTTGAATCTGAGCAGTCTCTAGAGCTGGTTGGTCAGAAAACTTCCCGTGAAAGGTCAGAGAGTGAATGTTTGGCCTTTGCTGGCTATATCATCTCTGTTGTGACTTAGCAATTCTGCCTGCTCAGCTCACTATGGTGGCACAAATGCAACCACAGACAAAACCAAAGGTGTGGCCAGATCTGGCTCATGCACATGACATATGCCTCCTCTAGATCTGCCAATTTATAGGAAGTTCAAAGGACAGAGGAATTTGTTAATAGCATTGCATGAAGGTAGTTCACAAAATCCAGCCTGGAGAGTGTGGTGCCTGTGGCTCAAAGGAGTAGGGCGCCGGCCCCATATGCCGGAGGTGGCGGGTTCAAACCCAGCCCCAGCCAAAAACTGCAAAAAAATAAAAAAAATCCAGGCTGGAGAAATGTAAGACAAATAACCTGGTTACTTTGACAAAAAAGTTCCAGGGGCTCGGTGCCCATAGCCCAGCGGCTAGGGTGCCAGCCACATACACCGGAGCTGATGGGTTCAAACCAAGCCCAGGCCTGCCAAACAACAACAACTGCAACAGAAAAATAGCTGGGCATTGTGGCAGGCACCTGCAGTCCAGCTACTTGGTAGGCTGAGGTAAGAGAATTGCTTAAGCCCAAGAGTTGGAGATTGCTGTGAGTTGTGACGCCACGGCACTCTACCAAGGGTGACATAGACCCTGACTCAAAAAAATTCATGAGAGAAATAACCAGTTGTGATGTGAGGAGTTTATTTAGATCCTAATTCAAATAAACTACGGTGCATCTTAGAATGGGTATAGGCGAAACTTACTAAAGGCAGAATACAAATGTCTACATACAATAACTAAGAAAATGCCATGAAGGCTACGTTGAACAGTTTGATGAGAGTATTTCAGATTGTATATGAAACCAGCACATTGTACTCCTTGATCACACTAATATACACAGCTATGATTTAATAATAAAAAAAAAAAAATTGGCAATCAGAAAAGTTTGAGCATGGACTAGATATTTCACATTAAGGAGTTACCGAGTTTGCACTGGGATAATGATGCATGGATATATATTTTAAATCCTTAAGTTTAGGCTGTATCTTGAAATATTTTGTATCATATTATGTCTACAATTTGCTTCAAAACCATCTTTCAGTTGAGATGAAATAAGCTAAGCCATGAGTTGGTGATTGTTTTATCTGGATGTAGTATGCTCAGGTTTATTATATTTTTGCATATATTTGAAATCTTTCATGATATAAAAATTTTAAAAGTATGTAAATTTTAGGCCAGGAGTGAGCCTAAAATGATTCCAGAATTTTGGGAGGCGGGAGGATTGCTTGAGGTCAGGAATTTGAGACTAGCCTGAGCAACAACATAGCAAGACCCCCATCTCTACAGAAATTAAATTGGCCAGGTATGTTGGCCTATGCCTTGAACAGTCCTAGCTGTTCAAGAGGCTGAGGTAGGAGGATTTCTTCAGCCCTGGAATTCAAGGTTACAGTGACCTATGATTGGGCTACTGCACTTCAGCCTCAGTGACAGGGAGACTCTGCCTCTTAATAACAACAACAAAATATATACATATGGTATATATACACATTTGATTAAACATATCACTTTAAATTTTTTTTTAGAGAATTAGAGGCAGTGGAATACTTTTCCTTCATTAAATACTGTGGGTCCTCTCCAAACAGGTGTGGATTATCTGGCTAAGAGATGGAGCCCGAAGAGTCCTTCCAGTGTTTTTCTCCCACCCAGCGGTTTACCTACAACTAGTTTGTTATGCTACATAGAATAGACAGATAACATTATCATTTGCTCCTATGTTATGTGTAAATCATATTGTATTTGTAAAAAAAAAAAAAAAAAAAATCATTAGGTAGAAAATGAGCTGGAGCTGAACCTTTCATGACTGGCTCTTGTGGTCTCCATTGTTAAGTTGGTCAGCACTGGTTCCAGGCCCAGGTCTGGCCACAAATACCAGCCTGAGGAGGTGACAGGAGGGGCAGCAGCTGGCTGGGCATGAGGCAGCAGGGAGCAGCGGGAGCATGGCACACAGGAAGGCAGATGCCCAGCCCTCATGATGGCAGTGGTACAGAATGTTTCTGAAGCGTGGGGTAGGTAGGGGTGGGCACAGTAGGACCAGAGCTTCTGGTCTTTATTTTTCCTGAGAATAACTCTTAAGTTCAAGCTTGCATCTGACATTTTTTTGACTCTTAGTTACTTAAAAATACTTTCAGAGCTCTCTGTATTCCAAACTAAACAGTCACTGGGTCAGTCCTGCGGGTCAGCCTCTGATTTAGCATCTGCTGACCGAAAGGTCCTAACTGAGCCTGTGGGCACTGGGACTCTAAAGTCCCTGGCTTCTGTGAGCTTCCAGTTTAGCTGCAAGGAAAGAAAACATAGTTGGAAAACAACTAAAATGAGAGGTGGAAGTGGAAGTCGGGTAGGATTTCAAAGAAGAGGATAAATAGCCCCATCTATCAGGAAGAACTTCACAGGGGCGTGGAAGAGGGAATAGAGGGGCAGCTGGGTGTCATTAAGTGGAGGACGGCAACGGACCAGGCTTGGGAAGGCCCAAGGCCTGTCCAAGGGAGCATGAGCCTTTAAGAAGCGAGTCAGAGACCAGTGATCCACCCTGGTCCCCCAGTGGAAGATTTTCCTGAATAATAAGCACTGAACAAATTCAATGCCCTGCTAAATTTCTGTTTCATACTTTCAATGGTGTGAGGATTAGAGCTGCAGATCTGAGCATTACCTGTGTTGATGTGAGGAAGCCATTAGGTCTGGGGAGAGTGTGTTTCTCTCACGTCTGCCATCGGCCAGGCGAGCACTTATAAATGTAGAGATGTATTTTGAGTCTGGCATTTACAAAACTACCAATGTGTTATTTATTATACTAAATTATGGTTAAAGCTCAAAGCAGTACCCGGTTACTTTGGAAACCTTCTCCAGGCCGGTGCAGTGGCTCATGCCTATAATCCCAGCACCCTGGGAGGCTGAGGCAGGGGGATCCCTTGAGCTTAGGAGTTCAAGACCAACCTGAGCAAGAGTGAGCGCCCCTCTCTGATAACAATAGAAAAACTAGCCAGATGTTGTGGTGGGCACCCGTAGTCCCAGCTATTTGGAAGGCTGAGGCAAGAGGATCCCTTGAACTTAGGAGTTTGAGACTAGTTTGAGCAAGAGCCCCATCTCTACTGAAAATAGAAAAAACAGCTGGGTGTTATGGTGGGCTCCTGTAGTCCCAGCTACTTGGGAGGCTAAGGCAGGAGGATCACTTGAGCCCAAGAGTTTGAAGCTACTGTGAGCTGTGATGACATCAAGACACTCTACCCAGGGCACAAAGTGAGATTGTATCTCAAAAAACAAACAAACAAAAAAAACTTCTCCACATTGGAAAATGGAAAGGTTTGGAGTAAGAGAAAACATGAGGAGAGAGAAACCTGAAGATTTCTCAGGATGTGCCTGGAGCAATGGCGTTATTGACAGTTTTAAGATCTCCCTTCAAGGATGGCCTAAACTAAAAACTTATTTTTCTGTGAATTGTGAAAACATTATTCAAGAATGGAAACCCTTAAACAGATTCATGACCTTCTGTCTTGATGTACACAACACATTTGAGCAATACTTTTATTCTTTCTCACTGATTTGAAAGTTTAAAGTATAATTTCTTTTAAAAATGAAAATAAACAGGAGGTTTCTATGTTCTTCCCATTATGGGATCTACTTGTTCTAGAGATTAGCATTTCAAAGCTTCAGAACCCCAAGTTATTTCATGTAAAAGATTGTATATTTGGACATGTGTACTTAGGAATTGTACAGGCCTAAAGCAATTTATGGATCAACACCCACTCCACTGGCTACTGAACTTTGAAGAAAAGTGAAAGCTTATATTTAGACATGTGTATAAACCAGGTGAGTAGATGAGTGAGCATTTGGCCTGGGAAACCGAGGCCAAGGAGCAATTATGCCCAGAACATCAATCAAAAATAGCTCTGGCTCCAAGTTCTGCTCAATCCTAACACTGTCCAAAATGCTGCTCTGAAACCTTACATAGACAGCTCTCAGAAACTTCCTGAGTCTAAGAAACCAAGAAAAACACCATGACAGCTTTCCTCCATGTCATAATGAAACTGTTCTTTTAGCAGAAATTCATAACCAGGCAAAATTCTGTTAAATAAGATAGCCATTTATTTGGAAGACTGTCCTTGTGGATGCCAAGACATTGGAGCTGTTAGATTTCTCACTGTCACTGATCTTTCTGCCCTATCTTACAATGTTCTATATTTATCTGTAGTATCTAAGCTCATCAACTTCAGGCTACCAGAGGTAAAGCCAATTTGATGGCTTTTATGCCTTGAGAATGCAAATTGAAATGTTTACTCAAACATTCACTAAAGCAAGAGCATTGCTTTGGGGATAGGCTTACAGCTCAGAGGTCAACTATGGAGATGGATGACGTTGGTGCCAGTCGCTGGATTTTGACCATTAATGAGAAAGATTGTACAAATTATTTTATACTTATGAAGACTTTGTGATATATTAAATTTTAAAGGGAAATTTGTTGCCCAAAAGAGAGACAGAAAGAAAAGAAAGAAGAAGGGAGAACACAATTCTTAATTTTTAGATGAAAGGATTAAAACTTCCCTACTCAGGATTTGGAAGTTCTCCAGTGGCCGGCGGGCTCCAGGAAACTCGGGGGATTGTCATGGTGTTAGAGCCAGTCGTAGGTGCCAAAGTCAAAATAGGCCACGCTGGCCACTGTCAAGCCCCAAGTAGGAGCGTTATGTAGGTCACTTACATGTTTTGAATTTAGACAGGCTGAGTTTGCACAATTGTTTTACAATTAAGCTCTGGAGAAACACCCAGTGTTCTACAGTGTTCTACATTTTTTAAAAGGTAGTTGTTTTGCAATATATAAGAAAAATAGCAACATTAACTTGAATGACCCAGGGGGCCCTCCATGTGCTGGGGAGCCAGGCAGGGGATTCTGTCTGTCCCTGCCCAAACCCAGTGCGGCCTCATCCCTCAGAGCGCGTTTGGGGCTGGCAGTGAGGATCAAGATTAAACACAAGCATTCTCTTAGCCTCACCCAATAAACACTATTTTGATGCAAGGAATAAAATTACAGTAATTAGTCAAAATAGAACAAACTCACAAACCATCAGATTCAATCTCAGTATTTAGCGAACGTTGACTGTGCCTAGAGGTGGGAAGCACAGAAAGTGTAAGGAAAAGAAGGTGACACCACCCTTCTGGCCTCTGGCCGTCCTGTCCCCTGAGCACCCACAGACACTACGTCTCTCTCCCTCCAGGTCACCTGTCTCTTGAAAGGGTCCCTTCTCTGTTATTCTCCGCAAACACTCCCAACCTCCCACACATAAATGCATGTGACAAGGGGGACACATTGGCTCCATGGGAGACGTGTGCTTAGCAGGGAAGAAACCAAATTAACAGCGTCACGAATTCTGCTTTTGTTTTACCAGCTGCTACTGTTAAGTTCTTATTTAATGAAAGTATTTGCTTTTCCATAAATACATGTAAATGTCCTACCTCTTCCTTGTCATAGCAGAAGAAAGCTCTGCACGCGGCAATCAAAGAAAGAAGCTCATTTAAAACAAATCACTGTGATTGAGCGCGTCAGAGGAAGCAACTCCCCAGCCTCACAATGTATTAATTCACCAGTTGTTCTGCCCTGTTGTAGCTTAAAGCTGTCACTTAAATTTATTTTAATTAATGATTCTTTCATTTAAAAAGTAGTATGCTTATGGTAAAAGAGTCAAGTGCATGTGGTTATAAGATAGTCAGAGCAACTTGAGGGATTCAGTCCCTTGTTTAAAACCCCCCGGTGACTTCTTTTGACCCTCACCATGAAATCCAAGCGCCTTTCCTGGCTCTCCAGGCCCTTCCAGATGTGCTATCCTTCCACTTCACCCTCCTGTCCCACCTTTCTCCTCCAGGCCCTTGACTTCACATCCACACTGGCCTCTGACACACCCAGCTTATTCACGCCTTGGCCCTGCTGTGCCCTTCCTGCACCAGCACGTGGCTGGCACTCTCTCACCTTTCAGCTCCCTTGCCCAGCTTCCTAATGCAGAGGTGGTACCCTCAACTAACTCCCTAACAGGGCCAGCCCTAGGCCCTCCTTGGCTCACGTTGCTTTGTTCTCTTCTATTGATATTTGTTCCAGGCCTTTATTCCTCTCTGAACTTTACAGTTTGCTACTTTGTTTTCTGTCTCCCCTTCTAGATTGTAAGAGGGGAGACATCATATACCCAGCACTTAGAAAAGGGCCTGGAAGGTCAGGCACGGTGGCTCACGCCTGTAATCCCAGCATTCTGGGAGGCCCAGGCAGGTGGATCGCCTGAGCTCAGGAGTTCAAGACCAGCCTGAGCAAGAGCAAGGCCACGTCTCTAAAAAACTAGCTGGCTGTTGTGGTCGATGACTGTAGTCCCAGCTACTTTGGAGTTTGGAGCAAGAGGATTGCTTGAGCTCAGTTGTTTGAGGTTGCTCACAGCTCAGTTGCTGTGAGATATGATACCACAGCACTCTACCCGGGGGAACAAAATGAGACTCTGTCTCAAAAAAGAAAAAAAAGAAAAGGGCCTGGCACACAGTAGGCCCTCACTGTATATAGGCTTCGTTGGATAAAGGGTGGTTATGAGAGTTCAATAATGATTAGTATAGGTTCGGGCTCAGAGTAAGGACTGGACCTTGAGGTTTGTCTCCCTCCCTCCCCACCTCCCCAGCACGTGTGCCAGAGATGGATGTCGAGTGGACTCTTCTGTCCTAAATGTATTCACATGGCATTCAGTTATGCCAAGCACAATAAGTCATAGTTAGTTAAGTGCAAAGTAGTGCCCCCAAAGTCTCATTTCAGTATAATTTTAAAAAATGTTATCTAATTTTGTAGGTTGTCCTTGCCAGAAGGAACCATGAAGTGGCATCTTCCCTTCTTCCTCTTGGCCACCGTGACTTTGCCCTCCATCTGCTCCCAGTTCAACCCCCTGTCTCTCGAAGAACTAGGTTCCGACACAGGGATCCAGGTTTTCAATCAGATTGTCAAGTCAAGGCCTTATGACAACGTTGTCGTCTCCCCCCACGGGATTGCGTCGATCCTGGGGATGCTTCAGCTGGGGGCCGACGGCAGGACCAAGAAGCAGCTGACGACGGTGATGAGATACGGCGTGAACGGTGGGTGGACACCACGCTCTCCACAGGGGACTTCGCCCATGACTCCTGTGTCACGGAGGCTGCATGGTTTGGGTTTTGCTTACAGCCCCAAGAAAGAGAGCAGCTAGACGGGGTTTCACTTGCAAGATCTGAAGCTTAGGGCCGGCCCCTTCTTCAGGTCAGATGCTGCGGTGCTGGAAGTTGGGAGAACTGGAGTCTGGTTCCCTGTCCCGTCACTGTGGGGCTTGGGGTTGGTCCCTGACTCCCAGTGCTCTGGTCTTCTCATCCCACAGAGAAAAACTTCCTTTCCCGTTCACCTCCCCGGTGTTCAAGCTAAACCGTAACTTATGAAACACATGAGCAGGGAACACAAGGTGGGGGCGTACCACGGTGCTTTGTGGGGGTGGGACCGTCCTGGGTCTTGGCTGTGGTGGAGTTGCATGAACCTGCCCGAGGGGTTAGAGTCTCGTAGAGCTGCGCACGCATGCAGGAGCATGTGGAAAGGCAGTGAAATCAGGATAGGTTCCTGGACTGTGCCATGGCAGCGTCCTCCAACAGTGACGGCACCAAAGGGAGAGGGGGTGAAGGGCATGTGGGACCTCTCTGCATGTTGCTTTGCTATGTCCTATAAATCCACAATTATTTCAAAATGAAAAACTTTTTAGCAAATCCCAGTGGGAAAAAAACCTTTCATTGCATTGAAAGGAAAGCCCGTTCTCACGAGTTGAATTGCATGGGTGTCCACGGCCTGCATTTTGTTCAGGCTCAAGGCTCTTGCTCCTCAGAGGCATCGCCCACCTGCCTTCCCACACGTGCAGGCATCAAGGGGGCAGGCCAGGTACCAAAGCCCTTTCTAGCCACCAGCATGCACCATGACCTCGAGCAAGTCACAGGAACTGAGGGAGTTTTCCTGCCCATGTCCTTGCATCACTGCCAGCCCTAAAGCTCTGTGCCTCTTGACTGCCTTGTCACTTTCAGCTGGAGAGCGAGATAACAGAGGTAGGGGTTGTGCTTGACAGCACCTCGCTCTGGGTTGCCTTGGACCCTGTTCCCAGTGTGGCCTCCAGGGCTGCCGGCACCCGATGCCTGACCACCCTGCCCTGTTGACACAGCATTAAACTTCTGCATAAGTTTGGAGTTTGTTCACCTGTTGGAAACACAGAGGGACTAAATACTTGAAACATGCTGTTCTGCCCGTTGCTTGGAAGTTCAGAAAACTTGGTAATTTATAACTTCATGGTGAATCACTGCTAAAATTTTTGGCCTTTCTTAGTGTCACCCTGGCCCTGTTGACCAAGGCTGTTCCAAAATAGCAACTGAACTTCTGTTGTTTGCTTTAATGCTGACCCGCATTAATTGTAAGTCATTATTTCTGAAGTTGTGACTACATTGACTCGTCCTGCTTGGCCTTGGAAGTGCCTAAGCCTCCTCGGCTGGCTGTTCTGAATTAAAGAATGGGCCTGCCCCATACAGCAGTTGTGAGAGGGGTCAGGAGAGGTCAAAGAAAGGGCCGTGCACCCTGCAAACCCCTGTACTCTCTGTCCCCTCTCTGTGGACCACAGGAAGACTTTGCCCTGCCTGACTAAGGAGTCTGAAGAAGATGCACATTCAGAGTAATAAATCGGCTCTCTAGGAGACCATCAAGGTGACTCTGGCAGGACATTTTAGGACAGTGTCATTTTAAAAAGACCCCAAGCAATGAAGAAAGACATGTAATTTGATCTCTCTACAGAAACACATTTCATCCTTATAAGTTATTTTCCTCTTTTCCATGCTCTCAAACTAAATGGAGCATGTATGAACGGCTCATGTAAAACAAAGCTTATATTGCCATAAAATTAATCTCCTTATTTTTTGAGCTTGATATCAAGTAAAAATCACATTGTTCTGGATGATGGCACATGGTAATTTTTTATAGTCTTTCTAATGCTTATTTTATTCATTTTTTTCTCCATAGTAGAAAAAAGAAATCAACTTGTTAAATCTTCGGCAAGGAAGGAAATAGTTGAAAGAGGATGAATTAAGAAGTTCCTTTTGAGTTATTCTCCCGTGGCTGCAGCCCTGAGGAGCGTGCCAAGAGTCAGGTTAACCTGGGCCCAGAAAGGCCACCAGGAGAATGAAGTCTACCTTGGGAAGGTCTTGAGAACACTTCAAATGTGCCTGTTTTGATGCAGAAGCCAACTGATTTTTGAGACCTTTGATAGTGACCCCATCCCACTGTCTTAAAGAAAAGGCCCCTGAGGCTCAGTGCCCGTAGCTCAGTGCTTAGAGCGCTGGCCACATACACCAAGGCTGGCAGGTTCAAACCCAGCCCAGGCCAGCTAAACAACAATGACAACTACAACAGAAAGACAGCCAGGCATTGTGGTGGGCGCCTATAGTCCCAGCTACTTAGGAGGCTGAGGCAAGAGAATCGCGTAAGCTTAAGAGTTTACTGTGAACTGTGATGCCACAGCACTCTACCGAGGGCAACATAATGAGACTCCATCTCAAAAAAAAAAAAAAAAGGCCCCTGAGCAAGCAAACACTCTGCCTCTTGCTGCCCATGCTGTCCTCTTTGTGCTGTTCTTATTTGTTGTAAAACATAAGTTGTTTTTTTTAAATTTTCTAAATTCTCATGGAAATATTGCTGTATTTTCTGACTTCTCCTTCAGGAGTTGGCAAAATCTTAAAGAAGATCAACAAGGCCATCGTCTCCAAGAAGAATAAAGATATCGTGACAGTGGCCAATGCTGTGTTTGTCAAGAATGGCTTCAAAATGGAAGTGCCTTTTGTTACGAGAAACAAGGACGTGTTTCAGTGTGAGGTCCAGAACGTGGACTTCGAGGATCCAGCCTCTGCCTGTGATTCCATCAACGTGTGGGTCAAAAACGAAACCCGGGGTGAGTGGCTGGAGTATTTTGCATGACCGTGTGCTTTGTGAATGAACATGTGAGTCAGAGTCCGAGGCTCTAACTGGTGTTGGCAAGTCCCTCGGCCCACCGGACCCCAGGCGAGCTCTGGTCCTTCATTCTTAGCAGGACTCAAGACCCAGTCTCTCGCCCTCCCCCCGTTGAGCAGTTCACTGTGTGCCTTGTAGATTTTTCTCTCTTCAGTCAGGCAGTGCAGCAGGAGACAGGTGCCTCCAGCTGTGTCCCGGCCTTGCTGTGTCACCTCGCCAGAGTCCTTGGCTAAAGGCTCTTACCTGCCTTTCTTGCCTAACCCTTCCTGCCCTTGCACCTGCTGTTCCCTTTTCCTGCAGTGCCTCTTCCTTAGGTTTCTCTACTCACCTTCCAGGCCTTTTGCTTCCCCCAACGCCAAGACATAGGTGTCCCTCATCATTATGATTGGCATATCACATCCTTCAGGAGCCCCTCCACTCTAGCGCTTTCCACGTCACACAGTAATACTCACTGCGGTGTCTCTTCTCCCATTAAAGAGGAAATATCTAACTTTGATGTTCTAGACCTGTTTATGTGTAAGCCGGATGTCCAGGTGGAAACACGCAGAGGAGCTGTGGGTCTAGAACAACAGGGGAAATGCAGGTCTGGCCACCTTCTCCTAGTAGGGAGTTAGCGTCACCAGAGTGGACACAAAGGCTCAAAGGGAGAAGAAGCCCAAAGACAAAACTCGGGCCATGTTTCTCAAGTGTGGTTCCTGGCACACCTGCCTTGGAATTACCTGGGTTGTGTGCTTGGAATGCAGATCCCTGGGCCCCAGACCATCTCTGAGGGAGGGGCCAGCAGTCCCTACTGTGTCTCTGCTGTCCATCACCACAGTCATATCCTGAATGTTGGAGGACCATCAGCAGAGGTAGTGATAAGCTAGACAAAGACTGCTCGGGGGGCGTGGAGGAGACCCATGGAAACTGGCATCCTCCCTTGCTGGAGCCTGGATGGTGCAGTTCCGGCTCCCTCCCTGAAGCCAGGAGTGATCAGGAGGCCGCAACAGTGAGGATGTGGCGCGGCGTTTCCAGGCGGCTGGAGGCTGCAGCCAGAGAACAGTGTCTGGAAGCAGATGCCCTCAGGACTGGCCTCTGATCCTGACTCTGGCCAGAGACTGCAGGACTGTAGCAAGTCATTGTACCCTCTCAGCCTTCTTTGCCTGTGGAATGTATCATTAAACCACATTAATGACACTGCTAGATATTTAAACATGGAGACCTAAATAGCACTTTTGATCCTGTCATACCCAACTCTCCCAGTTTACATAAATAGCTTTAATGCTGTCTTTACTATCCCCAAATGAGACTTGTAGCTCATATTCCCTGTGCACACATACGCACATTTCTAAAAAATTAGCACAATGGAAAACAAAACCAAAGTAATTTATGCACGCATTTCCACAGGTAAACCCTTGGGTACAACTTGAACATATAACAAAAGTAGTCAGAGGCTGAGATTATCTGGGAGTTGAAAGCTGCAAAGGTTGATGGAGGCAGCTGTGCAGCATTGTACGTTAAAAGGAGGGGCTCAGATAATCAGATAAAAAGGAGGCAGATATCCAGAGGGACGTTTGAAAGTCATGTAGGAAGCAGGGTGGTTCTTCCTAGTCTGGGACTGCGCTGAGCACTGCAGGACATGGAGCATCTCTGGCCACTGCCCACTCAACCAAAGATGCTCCCCCAAGTTTTCAAACTGACTGTTGGGGGTGACCTGCCCCACTGAGAGGAATTTGAGTACCTGATGGAGCTCAAAAGGACCTTGGGGCTCCACGGGCTGTGTCCAGGAGATTGCCAAGTCTGTTCCACGGAGGCACTAATTCCTTCCCTGAGAGTGCAGTACGCAGGCCCTGTGCAGTGTCCCTGTGAAGGTCTGGCCTGCTGGCCTCATGTACTGTGTGTTGTAGCCACATGGGCCTCCTCCCGGTCCCCTCACCGGCACCCTGTGTGCTGTCACATTGCAGACCCTCACTCAAGCATTCTCACTAGGTAGCAGGTAGGTATCTACTCCCCCTGCACCACCATGTGAGTGGTGTGGTAGTTGAAAACACAAGCTGCGAGTTGGAATCTCGGTTTGGACACATACTAGCCGTGTAGCCCCGGGGCAAGTTACTGACCATTCCTGTGCCTAATGTATTACACACCGTAATACCTACTAGAGTAATTCCCACGACGCTAAGGCTGTGGTGAAGGCATGTATAATAGACACAAAGCGTGTACAGAGGGGCCTGCGCTTGGTAAATGTTCAATTGCTGTGAGCTGTTTCGCAGTCGTTGGCTCGGGTGATGGTTCCCATCCTCGCCAGATCTCACCCTACAGACCAGGTCTTCCTCTTTTTTTTATTATTATTAATTTTAATATAATTATACATTCATGCTGTGGTGGTAATAACTTTATTATTTGTAGAACTATGTTTTTCAATTGGCTCATAACAAAAGGCACAATCCAAAAGGACACACCAATATTTACAACAACAGTTTTAAACAAATGTGGAGAAAAGAACAATTTGAAGTATTAAACAGGAAACATTTGAATATGGATCAGCTTGAATATATTTTCATTCCAGGAAATATTTTCACTTTTCAACATTGTCTGATCTTGCTCTAGAACTGATCTTGCAGTTCTAGGTGCCCAGTGAGTTTTTTTTTTTTTTTTTTTTTTGAGACAGAGTCTCAAGCTGTGGCCCTTGGTAGCGTTCAATGGCATCACAGCTCACAGCAATCTTAGACTCTTGGGCTTGAGCAATTCTCTTGCCTCAGCCTCCCAAGTAGCTGGGACTACAGGTGCCCACCACAACACCCAGCTATTTTTTGGTTGTAGTTGTTATTGTTGTTTGGCAGGCCCGGGCTGGATTCGAACCCACCAGCTCTGGTGTATGTGGCTGATGCCCTAGCCGCTTGAGCCACAGTGCCAAGCCATCCAGTGAGTTATTCTTAATATCCATTCAGAAGATAACAATTATAATTAAGCACTTACATGGCTGAATAGCTAAAGAACTCTGAAGGTCTCCCTCTTACTTGTCCTCATAGCCTTGAGTGAGTCCACCTCAACGTATTTGTTAAAATGGCAACTTTGTAGTTTTCTGAGTTTTTTATGTCATGTCCAGCTAGCTCTAATTCATAGCTCTTTGAGGACAAAATTCCTTTTGTTTTCTTAATTAAGACAGTAATAGAGGGAGTGGCACCTGTGGCTCAAGGAGTAGGGCGCTGACCCCATATACCGGAGGTGTCGGGTTCAAAAACTGAAAAAACTGGGGCCAAAAACTGAAAAAAGAAAAAAAAAAAAAAAAGAGGAATAGAGGGTGGGAGGGGGTGGACGATGAGTAATTACTCAGTGAGTACAATTTACATTACTCCAGTGTTGGCTGTACCAACAGTCCTGACTTCATTATGAAATACCTCCATGTAACAAAATCACACTTGTACCCTCTATATTTACACAAATCAATAAATGAATAAAGAACATTTAAAAAAAAAAAAAAAAATGAGTACCTGGCACATACTAGATATGTGGGTATCGGAGGATGGATGGATGCACATCTGTGCCAGGTATTAATGGCCGGTTTCCAGGTGCCCCCTCACACCTCTGTATACCTTACCTTTCTCCCTTCAGCCTTTCTTTCTCTTTGTATCACACAGCCCCTTATTAAATCTTAGTCCCACTGGTGGTAGTTGGAGGAATCATGTGTCTCTACAAAAAGATTTCTTCAGACGCTGTTGGGTACTGACTGTGTCCCGAACATAGTGGTAGGAATGAGAAAAATGGAAGCCGGGGTGCTTGTTCTCACACAGTTCACAGTTTCATTGGGGCAAACAGACATGTTACGATTGTCCAGAATAAAATACCACAGGTGTCATGGTAGTGTTACACGTAGGGCTTTACAGAAACAGAGCAGAAACCGAGAAGAGAGCCATCTCCTGCAAGGTGGGACGGAGGATCAGAGGAGGTTTGGAAGGAGAGGGGACCCTGGAGCTAGGCCTTAAATGCGAGTGAGAACTAGATGGGGTGATGTTCCCAGCAGAGGCAAGAAACAACACTATTGGGAACCAATTCTAATGAGCTTGCTAGTGGGAGAGCATAGAGTTCTAACTTCTTTCCCACAGGACAGAGTCTGTGGGCAGAGGCCAGTCTTGTCCTGAACTGAATGATGACTATTTATAGCTCCTGTGTTTTCCTTCCTGTTCCCCACTTAAGGTGGCACTGCTGCCCCCTTGTGGAAGGAGTGCGTGGCAAGGAACCGGCCTCAGCACAGGGTGGGCGGGGGAAACTTGACAGTGTGCTTCTTTACCATGACTTATGTGCACCGGATCCTGTCATAGCTTCACTCAAAGGGACTTAAAGCTCTCCCTGCTGAATTAGATATTCTTACTTCTTCAGAAGCAGTTGATTTTACTCTAGCCATTTAAATAGTATAACTTGAATTTACATTATGCATATATGCATATGCATGCATATATATTTGGGCTACAAAATGCAGTGAACTGATTTTTAATAGCTTTGGGCATTACTGATCCCTATTAAAACACATGCACACACTCACTTACACAGCTGAATCTTAAAAGACCAAGTACAAGGAGCCTAAATGGGAAACCAGAGCTTCAACCAGAGATAAAACTTTGGATTACAAAGGCTCGTTGCTTCTTCATTCCTGACACATAAGATGGACCATTTCCAACATCTTGTGAAGAGAATTTTCCTTCAAAATTAGATGCTCTTCTAGGATAGACCCATCTTTTTTTTAAATTATATTTTATTTTTCATTGGCACATACTAATTGTGCACATTACGGGGTATAATGTGATGCTTTGATACATACATTCAATGTATAATGATAAAATTAGGGTAGTTAGCATATCCATTACTTCAAACATTTATCATTTCTTTGTGCTGAGAACATTCAAAATCCTCTCTTTTAATTTCTATCATATTAGCATCTAGCTTGAAGCCTGACCCATAAACATAGACACTGATTTTTGGTTTAAGTTACTCTTTAAGCAATTATGAGGCCTTGTGATATCCAGGGATTCCAAAATAATCCTCAGCATTTCTGAGTGTGAAGAGAAATCTTAAGAGAAATAAAGCCTTACCCTAGATAACATTGTTTAGGCGGAAGTGTTTATTTTTGGCTTGGATTAAATCAACCCAGTGCTTCAGAACAAAGAACAAACTGCTTATCTTGTGTTGACCAAAACCTCTCACTGGCAATTAATTAGCAAAACAAAAAAAGGGTGTGTGTGGAGGGGGATTATGAACTATAGCTAATTTGGTTAAGTAAAGTCTTCTAAAGTATGGGCTAATAGGAAATTGGTAGTGAAAGAATTTCTTGATGAAAAGTTTGCTAACCCTTGGGGTGGAGCCTGTGGCTTAAAGGAGTTGGGTACCAATCCCATATTCCGGAGGTGGTGGGTTGAAACTCAGCCCTGGCCAGAAACTGCAAAAAAAAAAAAAAAAAAAAAAAAAAAAGTTTGCTAACCCCTAACTAGGGATTTCTAAACTCTTTTCCAGTTCTCTGACTTTTAACTTGTTTTTAACTTTAATTTTTAGCAAGGGGGAAGAAGAAAACTGGAAAGTATAAAAGTTTGTTTTTGAAAGTTTCTTTTTAAAATCCTTTAAGAATCCCTTTGATTTTTCATTCTCCCTGACCAGCAGCCACCATTTGCCCTCAGCTCAGCCACCAAGCCTGAGGGCCTGTCTTGTCTGCTCTTGGACTTCACAGGTATGATTGACAACCTGCTGTCCCCAGAGCTGATTGATGGGATGCTCACCAGACTGGTCCTTGTCAACGCAGTATATTTTAAGGGTTTGTGGAAATCACGGTTTCAACCTGAGAACACAAAGAAGCGTACGTTCGTGGCAGCAGATGGGAAATCCTATCAAGTGCCCATGCTGGCCCAGCTGTCTGTGTTCCGCTGCGGTAAGTTCACGCCTGGCAAGGCCTGCTCTGTGCAATGGCAGAAAGGCCCTTGAATGTTTCAACCTAATTCAAGGGCAAAATCCGACTTTCATTTTTGAAATAAGCAGGATGCTGAGAGGCAGGATTTTCTAAAAGCTCTTGGTAAGTCTTTGTGTTATCTGCAAAGGTTGAATGAATACCTCGCATATGCAGGCTTTTTGATTGGAACCCTAAAAGGTAAAACGGACAATTCACAAAATAAGTATAAACAGGATTTATATTAAAATATTGTCAATTCTTTAGCAATACTACATTAGCAAATTAAAAATAAATGTAAAAATTTGATTTCTTTTTCGCTTATGAGATTAGCAAAAATTGGAAAGATTAATAAAACCCAGTGGTATCTCCAAAGGGGGGAAAGTGGGCCCTTTGAATATACTGTTGGTGACAGGGATCTGTGATCCTGCTCTAGGGAATTTATACTCGGAAGATAAAAACACACTGGCAAATAAACAGCAGCCAGATACAAATAGATAGTGGACCTGTGATCATTCAATTTATATTCATATAAGTGGTAAGATTATATAATATTGTACATGGTTGATTTTAGAAAACATGTTATAGAACCACAAACGCTGATTAACTTCCCTTATGTAAAATACTGTCTTAATGTTCATACATCCATAGAGATTGGTCTTAGAGGATATTTAGTAAAAATATTAATAGTGACAAGATTTCAGACACGTTGTTTTTCTTTATTGAATTTGAATTTATTTTTAACGTGCACCTGTCAGTTTTGCAGTAGGGGAAAAAGATGACCAATGTCTGCTGTCATTATCACAGCACAGGTAACCAAGCCTGGTGACTTTTTTCAAATCTAGCTTCACTGAAACACTGGTCCAATTTAAATTAATCTCTTTTTCTATTAGTTAGCCTTCATATTTCCAGACTCTATGTAGGCATTTGAGTCCTAAATATTATCTTTGCATATTCAGTTGCATCAGCTCTAAACATATGCGAACATCGCACCAGCTGCCTAATTCTTGTAATGAGAGGATGACTCATGCGAGGGACACAATACACAAAGTCACTTTCAGTCATCAGGCTTCTGGGGTCAACGTTGACATGCAGTCAACAATGTTCTTTAAAAGATGATATGTACCTTAAGGCCCCACGGAAAGGTGTTGTCCTAACCAACTGAGAATAGTAAAAGCAAGGTCCCCTGGACCGTGCCCACTCCCAGGCTGGTCACCCAAGAGAACTTTGCCGCAATCCCAGCGGCTGTGCCACTGGCTCATAGGCAAGGCAAAGTGATTTCATTTTAGGGGAATTTTTAAGTGTACACACTCCACAGTCTATAAACAAATAAAAAGCAAGGGGGCCTCGTGTACTGTGTGTATCTTTTGCTGAAAAAAAAAAATGACAAGTTATTAGTTCAAGATTAAAACACAAGGTTTCAACAGACATTTCCATGAAAGATTAAAATGTTTGTTTTTACAAGAATATAATATGCTTCCCTTGAGTACATAGTGTGTTCCCAGACAGAGTTACATCTCAGGGTAGCTTTTCAGTTAAGAACTGATTGGTCTAAGAATATACCTGTGTGTGTTTTACAGAAGGTTAATGGCCAAGCCCTTTCCTACTGTCAGAGTCACACCCTCTAGGACCCGCAGGGTGCTGCAAATCCTCCCTCCTTCTCCACCCGCTGCTGCTGTTCTGAGCACCCAGGCAGCTGCAGCAGGGGCTCCCTCACTCTCTGGCTTCATGTGGGATCATGGTCTAGTGGGGACCAGCAGGTGGCAGGGGTGAGGGAGGAGGGAGAGGTCAGGACACAGACTCCCCTGCTCTCTCCCTACAGAACCAGTGGAGCTCTGTGGCCTCTTGTACGGCTCAGCTCCTGCCAACAGTGTTCCCAAGAGCTCTCTCTCTCTCTCTGGGTCCCCACCCTTCCCCACTCCCAGCCTAAGGCTGCCGGTGGTGCCCACTGTTTGTAGCTCAGGGAACCGTCTGTGCTGTTTGTCTATATTCTACCCGTGGTTTGTAAACTCTGCTAAAAAGTGACCCGATTTGATGTCTTACCCGTGTCATGTCCACCCCGGCTGCTTCTATACTGAATTCAGAGCAGGATAGGAGCGTGTCCTGCTCAATGCTCTTCTCATTCCCACACTTGGGAAGTTTGGGGTCGCCCTTTACTGAGTAATCTGGAATTGGACCCAGCTCCTCTTGTGGGCCCTGTGGGGAGCCGGAGGGCATCCTACATCCCTGGCTTCTTGCTTTGGGGAACAAAGCAGCTTATCACCCTGACACAAGGCAAGTCCGTCTGGTGGGGCCGGGAAGGTCCCCAGCAGCCATGTTTTCAGGACTGCAGCCCTCTGTTCCCTCACACTCCCGCCAACTCGCACAGCCAGGGTCCCACGGCCTGGGGTGCCACCTGGGCCTAAGCCAGGCCTCACCACTCTCAGTCACTTTGCCACAACATTGTCATTTAATTTATCTGTCTTCATGAGACTCTCCCAATATGTTGTGAAGATCCCTGAGAAGACTCATATGGTAACAGTAAGGAGTGAGGGGGAAAATAGAAGGGGAGGAAAAACCCTCCGACTTGTGCCCCCCAGAGTGTGAGCACCTCCAGAACAGAAACTTTTCTATCAAAAAAAAAAATCTTTACTTATTTTTAATAGAAGCATATTTTATGCACACTGCAAAATCTTGAAATACACAGTAAATAAGTAAACCTTTCCGTATTTTAATTCCCATTCCTGGGATTAAACACCCCTATTAAATGCCAGGTTTATAATTTGAGAACTTTTCTATGGATATTTATAAAATATATCTATGAACCTTCTTAACACACACAGGAGTAAACTGTGATTTCTATGATCTGCTTTCTTCATTATATAGTATATCATAGAAAGCTTGTTATGTCAATTCATGAGAATTTACCCGATCCTTCTGTCAGCTGCATAATATTCCACACCATAGACACATCACAGTATCCTATGGGTGGCCCTTGACTTCTTACCCATAATAAAAAACACTACACTGAGTATTGTTGTATGTAAGTCTTTCTGTCCTGTTATCAGTACTTATAAAAGTAACTTTCCTTGAAAAGGAATTGCTGGGTCGAAGTTGTGATTTTTTTTTAAGCTATGAATTTAGATATTAGAGTCTTATATTTTGAAAAAGACCACAAAGAATAACCAAATTTACATCCCATCTTCCTTTCTTCTCTGAGTGTCTCGCTCGCTCCTGTTTGCCCGTATTACTCCTCTACTTGGTTGTCTGCTAAATTCTCATTGCACGGACTACACACATTATCACCCTGGCCATCTAGCTCCCCCCGGCAGCTCCTTAGCTGCAAAGGCTACCAACACACACCAGTGGCTCCCACCATTCCTCCTCCCCCTGCAGCTCCCCCCGGACTCCCTCTGAACTCCAGCCTATGCAGTCTAAGCAGCAGGAATCTAGGAGAGGAAGGGTGTTTGGGAGCCTGGTGTCAGAGCATAGAGCCCTTTTTTTATTTTATTTTTTTAATTTTCTTTTTTTTAATAATTAAAAATATTAAATTACAACAGGTACATAAATAATAGTTGCAATAGTTATGTGTAGGACATCTATTTTTTATTTTTCCAAAACATATATTTCAATTTCTACTGAAGTATGTCTGGATAGCTCCTTAGGCGCTCAGCATAGTTACTTGTAGCAGGAGGTAATCAGAGGGCCTTTCATCTGTAAAGCTTTGTGATATTAGATATTTAAGATACTGTCTTTGATTTTACAGGCAGAGAAGAACCTTTAATATTTCTGTGAGCCTAGTTATGCCTCCTCTGGTAGCATTTAAAGTGGGAATCAGAACACTGTAGGGTGCTGTCTAGAAAAGCCAAGTTACCGCCAAAGCTGCACTTACAAAAAATTCTAACTCTTCTCCACGTTTTTAGTACTTGTTTCTTTGCCTGTTATTTTTCATTGAAAATTGTGTTGCCCACCATCTATCTAAGAAGAAAGGCTTCTTTTCCCCTTTTTATCTCTGCTCCTTTTCAGAGTGAATGAACCTGCTTCACGTTTTTATAGACTGCAGAAATTATTAAAGAACACACAGTTGATTTTCCAGAGGCTAAAGGGAGCCTGGGGTAGAGCATTTTAAAGGGAAGAGCTCTGAGACAACCAGAGGCTTCATAAATATACACAACTATTATACCAATCATAACTGTAAAAAATGAAAATGAAAAAAAATAAGGGTACCCTGCACAGTGGCTCACACCTGGGACTATGAGCACTGTGGCAGGCTGAGGCTAGAGAATTTCTTGAGCTCAGGAATTCAAGACCAGGCTGAGCAAGAGCAAGAGCAAGACCCTGTCTCTACTAAAAATAGAAAAACTATCCAGGCATTGTGATGGGCACCTGTAGTCCCAGCTACTCGGGAAGCTGAGGCAGGAGAATTGCTTGAACCCAGGAGTTTGAGTTGCTGATGCCAAGGTGCTCTACCCATGGTGACAGAGTGAGACTCTGTCTGAAAACATAAAAAATAAAAATTAAAAAGAGGCCCCATGTTTTGACACTGGGCTCCCAAATACCCTTCCCTGACCTGATTCCTTCTGCCAGGAGCTGCATCCTTCTGCCCAGGGCAGTAGGTGTGGTTCCCCTGGAGGGTCAATGTTGTGTTTAGACTGTGAGCAATGACGTCACATTCAAGAAGGGAGGCTCGTGCTGTGTTCCAGACTCTGCTGAGCACTTAGTAGGTGTCATCTCACTGGATTTTCATACCTCTGTAAAGTAGGGGCTGTCCTTGTAGCGTTTTACAGATGAGAAAACTAAGACTTGGAGTTAGGAACTTGCCAGAGTCCCAGAGTGAGGGTGTTGTTGGTGCGGGATTTGAACACAGACCGCATAGCTCCACATCTCGTGACCTTATCATCTGCTCAGGTCCCCCAGAAAAGGGTGCTGTGCGAATAGCACTTTAGCAACCAGGTGGAAAGGGAGAAAGGGTGTTAATTCTATCTCCTTAAGCCACCACGTAAAAATAAGCATGGGCACATCTAGCAGCATGCTGGCCACCATTGGCCGGACACAGACGCCAGTCACTAAGCAGATGTGAGTAACTGAATGCAAAGTGGTTCATGGTCAGTTCATGGTCGTCTGTATTCCTGAGGGGTCAACAGTGGATCCAGGCAAGGACGGATTAACTAGTGAGCCGGGCGTGTTCTCCCTTCCTCCCTCAAACACAGCAGCTCATCACTTTTTATTATTCATAACCTCCATCCTTCTTGTCAGAACAGTAAACATTTCTAGAAGCTGTTAATGCCTCCTTATTTCATACCCTGGAGCAATCACTTATTAGCTGCTTCCCAAATTTCACAGTTTCTAAAAATTGGCTCTGCCAGAATAGGGATGTAATGTTTTCTTCAAGGATTAAAGAGCTCATTAGGAAGTGGGTTTTTTTCTCACTTTTCCATTGATTTTTCAGTTTCCGCTGAGACTGTTTTATTACACAGGCTAAAAGGAAAGATGGAGAGTCCTATCTTTGGTTCTTAGGTAGCCCAAAGACAGAAGCCAGGCTAGAGAGAGTTCCACACACACCCAGGGCTGAGGCATGCCATGTGGAGTTGCTGAACAGCTGAGACCAGCCTGAGCAAGAGCAAGACCCCTTTTCTACTAAAAATAGAAAAAAAACACAGGGGGATGTGTATGGTGAGCACCTGTCATCTCAGCGACTTGGGAGGCTGAGGCAAGAGGATCACTTGACTTGAGCCCAAGTTGCTGTGAGCTAGGGTACCAGGGCACTCCACCCAGGGCATTAAAGTGAGAATTATATCAAAGAAAAAAAAAAAAAGAAAGGGAGGAAGGAAGGAAGGAAGGTTGCTTTCTCCTTTTCTTCTTTCTTAGCTATGTTGTTATTCTAGATTACTTAGAGGATGAGGAGGGGACTGACATTCATTAAGCATCAGCAAGGGCCAGTACCTTAGATATGTTTTTTTCTCATTTAATCATCACAGCAACCCTGTGAGGTCCTGTGATACCTTGATATCTCTATTCTACATACAAGGAGGCACAGGTCACCAGGGTCACTGACCTCTTCTTTAAAAGTTTGAAGCGTTTCATAAAACATTTCAGGAATCTGCCATAAATCTAGACCTGCTGGTTCTACATCTACCTGCTTTATTTTTATAACTCTTTTCATTACATACCTAGCTCAAGATCCTAAAGCCGTGGAAAACTCCCTCCTCGGGGTGCCCTTCAACACTGTTCGTTCACCCACTCTAACTGGTTAATGCTCAGTTGCTACATATTTTGAATATCTTGCATGAAATAAAATCCACTTAGTTTGGCAATAACTAGAGTTAGACGGTTTCCTTGACTTCAAGTCGTCCCAGAGCCTTCCGGTCCTGGCGTACGTCAGGGATCTGCGGGAACGATCCATTGTCTGGGGTCCACAGCCTGCTGGGATGTGGACCCTGTTTGGTCTGTAGAGCACATTGCAGGTAGAATTTTCTCTGGACAGCGTTTTGAGAAATGCAGATTCAACTCATTCTTAGATTTTCATTAGTAAGTGGTAGTACCATAGAAGTCACTACAAAAGTTTTCAGATAGACCAGGCATAGTTGCTCACACCTGTAATCCCAGCACGCTGGGAGGCTGAGGTGGGTGAATTGCTCGAGCTCACGAGTTTAAGGCCAGCCTGACCAAGGGTGAGACCTCATCTCTACTAAAAGCAGAAAAACTGAGGCAGGAGGATCATTTGAGCCCAGGAATCCAAGGTTGCTGTGAGCTATGATGATGCCATGGCACTCTCCCCAGGGTGACAGAGTAGACTCTTTCTCAAAAAAAAAAAAAAAAAAAAGTTTTGAGACAGATTGTGTTATCATCCATTATTTCACTTCCAGGGTGGCACCTGTGGCTCAGTGGGTAGGGCGTCAGCACCGTATACCGAGGGTGGTCCGAACCCGTCCCCGGCCAGCTATAAAATAGCAATGAGAATTGCAACAAAAAATAGCCGGGCGTTGTGGCGGGCACCTCTAGTCCCAGCTACTCAGGAGGCTGAGACAAGAGAATCGCTTAAGCCCAGGAGTTGGAGGTTGTTGTGAGCTGTGACACCACGGCACTCTACTGAGGGTGACATAGTGAGACTGTCTCAAAAAAAAAAAAAAAAAAAAAAAAAAATGGCTAATACATTATTTCACTTCCAAGGAACACAGTCGACAGCGTCCTTTCTGATTCACCCAGAATCAGAGAGTGCAGCAAGTTGCAACTTGCCCGGCTTATGGGCCGTGCTGGTAGGGCTTCATTTGTTTCTGCCCACGGATTTTGTTTCTTGATTTTTATGTATCTCAAAACTTTCAGGATGACCCATGTAGTAGTTGCTGGAGTGGGTGGAGAATGAGAAGGGAGCCAGGGAGTGAAGAGAGATCACCTTTGGCTTTTGCTCTCCTGGCCCTCCCGCTGTCAGGATGTTTCCGGCATTTCCTTCATCTCTCCTAAGAGGCCTCCTCACCTGCACAGTCAGGCATCTGTTGAAGTTGTGGGGATGGGCCTGGTCCTGAAGGGTAGACCCTATGTATCGTCTTCTTTCTCTATATATGCCCGTGTAGGCTCACCAAAATGAGCACTCTAAGTGATAAAATTGTACTGTATATGGCCACCCCCAGGTCGTGGACCAGTTCCACGGAACTGGGCTGCACCACATTACCACCCAAATTCCGCCTCTTATCCTATCCCCCCACCCCACCACCCCACCCCCATCCTGGAAAAATTATCTTCCATGAAACTAGTTCCTGATGCAAAAAGTTAAGAACCTTGGCCTGTTTAGAACTGGGCTGCATGGCAGGAGGTGAGCAGCGGGAAAGCCAGCAAAGCTTCATCTGTATCTGCAGCTGCTCCCCGTGGCTCACATCACATCACGGCCTCAGCTCCACCTCCCGTCAGATTCCCCTCACCCTCCCCCTTCCATGGAAAAGTTGTCTTGCATGAAATCATTCCTTGGTAACAAAAAGGTTGGGGACCACTGGTGTGTGGGATTCCTTCTAAAAGAATGGATTTGAGCTGCTTTTATCTGTCACCAGAAAAACCTCAACAAACTAGGTGACTATGCCGTGAAGGCTATGTTAACCAGTTTGATGAAAACATTTCAAATCGTATGTAAAACCAGCACATTATACCCCATGACTGCATTAATGTAAACAGCTATGATTTAATAAATAAATAGGCGACTATGTGAGATGATGGACATGTTAATTTGCTGCATTCTCCAGTGGAGTCTCCATTTTACTGTCTATATGTATCACAGAACATCATGCTGCGTCCTTAATATACACATACAATTTATTTTTTGGAACTAAATTTTTTTTAAAAAAGAAATGAGGCTAAAACGGCTCAGATTTATTCTTTTATTCATGTAGGGGTCAACTTCTTGCAAAGCACTGAATCCTAAGTGCTTTATGTGATCTAGTTAAATTCTACTTGGCAGAATTAAAATGATTTTAGTGATGCCCAAAGGCACTCTGTCTAGACAGGAGGAAGAGAATTCTTCAGTGGAGAGGGAAGAAATAATTGTCCTTATCTTTGTCCTCCGAAGGAAGCTATTTGTAGGAAAGGGACATTCTCCAGCTGATTTGCCCTCTTCCCTCTGAAGCTACCCTGGTGACCACTCATGCCACTTCTAGAAGCCATGGGAGACACTGAACCTCCCTCTGATTTCTTTAGGATCGACAAGCACCCCCAATGACTTGTGGTACAACTTCATTGAACTGCCCTACCACGGGGAGAGTGTCAGCATGCTGATTGCACTGCCAACCGAGAGCTCCACCCCCCTGTCGGCCATCATCCCTCACATCAGCACCAAGACTATTGACAGCTGGATGAGCACCATGGTGCCCAAGAGGGTACAGGTCATCCTGCCCAAGTGAGTAGCCCTCTCCCTGGGGGACGACGATTGCTCAGCCAGTAGCTATGGTATTGGATACGAGACAACAAAACATGAGGCAAAAATGGGGCAGAAATTGCATTGTGAGAATACTAGGCTGTGATTGCCTAAGCTTTTTAAAAAAATCTTGGTGCTGCTTGTGTGGTAAGGTTCTGATAATAAGAAAGGAGAGGAGGAGGCGGCTCGCGTCCAGGGCCTCCCTCCCTGCGTATGAGGACCAGCTCTTCTTAACATACCTCATTGTGTTCAAAAGACTGAAAAACACATGTGTATTTCAAAGACACATGTATGTTCCAAAACCTGAAAACCTCATGTATGGAGCATAGATGAAAGTACAATAAAGATTAATAGAGCTCCGTAGGGTTTCATAAGAAGACTTCATTTTACTTATTAAGTTTTAGCTAGAAGTTGGTGAAGACCAAGGCCCAAAAGCTGTGTGCTAAAGAAATATTTTGAAACTACCTAGACAGAATTCTTACATTAGTATCTAAGGCAGTTTTTCTATTATACCCTAAAAATAAAATATAGATGCCATTTGAGCCGTATAGATGCCATTTGAAGCCAAGGGAAGAGTAATCCCAAATTCTTGCCAACATTAGCTGTTCTCCCACTCTCCAGAGCTTTTAATAGCCCAGGCCTCCGTGGTAGTAGAGTGTTCTAATTGCTTTTGATTCTTCACTGAGTTAAGTAATCAGAGTAATACATTCACGATAATTATTAGTAATCCTCTCAAGATTATTTTTTCTAGTGAAATTAAGCCTTCAAGTAGGCAATACGTGATATAAATGAATAAGATGATGGGATTGTAGACCTCAGTGTGGGAAGAGCAGGAGAAGACTTACAGGATGAAGTCAAGTATGGTAAACATCCTCTGACAATAGTTTTAATAACTAAGATTTACCCATGTATGGTCCCCAGGCTAGATAGGCCACACACGTCCAAGAAACCCATGTTACACCCAAGTATAATACCATATATACACCTAACGCTTGCTCCTGGTTTAACAGGAAGATGATTTCACAGTCCTAACATGAACTATCAGGAGTGAATCGCCTCTCTTTTAAGCATTTGCTATCCTTTAAAGTAGTGGTTCTTAACCTTCCTAATGCCATGACCCTTTAATACAGTTTCTCATGTTGTGGTGACCCCCAACCATAAAATTATTTTCATTGCTACTTCATAACTGTAATTTTGCTACTGTTATGAATCATAATGTAAATATCTGATATGCAGGATGGTGTTAGGCGACCCCTGTGAAAGGGTCGTTCGACCCCCGAAGGGGTCACAACCCACACATTAATAACAGCTGCTATAAAGGATGGTGTTTCGTACCATAGTCAAATTGGTTATGGGGAAGAACTATAGCTGGATATAGGAAAGAACTATAGATATTCCAGAGTACTAGGACCTTATTAATACTCTGAACCTCCACATAAGAATAAAAAAAGTGGTTTTGTAGATCTTCCAAAGAATCAGATCAGGGACCCTGTGGCACATGAGGGTGAGAACGGCTATACTTGCTGTTGGTGTGTACTGCTCATTGGCCAACTAAATGTTTGAGAAGTGAGTTTTTCCCTGCTTACCTGGTATTTATTATTAAGTTGGGGATTAAAATTTAATGTACAATTCAGATTGGTGTTCAGATCTTACTTAAAAAGGAATCGGTTTGTAACGTGCCCTGAGTGTCCCATTTGCAGCCGAGTGACTCTTCTTTTCCCCTTTCACGGCAGGTTCACAGCTGTAGCTCAGATAGACTTGAAGGAGCCACTGCAAGTTCTTGGTATTACCGAGATGTTTGATTCATCAAAAGCAAATTTTGCAAAAATAACAAGTATGTTCCATTTAAAACTTGCTTGTATACTTGAAGAAAATGTTACAAACGGAGTCTCTGGTTTGTTTAGAGAAAAAAGGTCAGAATTAGGAATGGGTTGTCCTAAAACTGTCTAGGGTTTGACTTGGTAAATGTTGAATGATGCCATGGACTGTCATCACTTAAATCACCATACTCCATCCTCCATTTCGTGTGTTCATTTCATATGAGGCCCCAGTGACTGCACAAAGAAGTGTTTCCTGCATTGCCTCTGTTACTTAAAAATTTCTCTATTATTTAGACGCTAGTTTCTCTTTGTTTTCAAATGTGAGCACTTTCCTTTTGTTTGAAAAAAAAAAAACCCAAGATTGTTGAGCTCACAAATGTTTGCTTGATTCCATTGAACAACTGTAGTTATGTAGGAGGTCACTACCAAAGTGTAGAGACAGACTGTGTCATGGTCCATTACTTTGATTACAAGAAGCACAGTCGATGGCACCCTTCTGATTCACCTGTGCAGGTTTCAACCTGCTCACCTTGTCGGTGTTACTGGGATGTAAATATGATGTGGATTTTACATTTCTTTTTTTTTTTTTCCTGATTAATATGAGGGTACGTATGGTAAGGTTACATTGTTGTGTGTTTGAAAGGTAAAGTCTGAGTTGTCATTGAGTCCTTTCCCCAGGAGGTACGCCCTATACCCCTATATTGTACCTGGTAGGTGGGAAAGTTTATGTATCCCGATTTTTGTGTCAAAACTTTCGTAATGACCCAGGTACTGTATCCAGATATGTATTTTGGCATCTTGTGTCCACCCATTAATCTAAAATAATATAAACTCATATAAATCTGATTAAAACTTTTCCCCATCAGAGCAGCTGAGGCTTCCTTGGTGTCACATTTTATGTTTGCATGCTCAGTTCTTTGTCATTGAGATTTAAAACAAAACAGTCTCCTTTCAAAGGAAAGTCATGGTTTGAACATTATTTGTACTCTGGTTTGAACTTTTCCCCTTGAATGGTAAGAAGTTCGTTCGTTACCACCCTCAGTTGTGTCCTAGTGAACAGCTGAGCACCTGCTCTGTCTGGGGACGCCTCCCTCCTCCCCAGGGAAAGTGCAGCTCCCTAGATATTCTGATTCCTTTTCATCCCCATCCCCGGTGACTCTGAGCACTTACCCAGCCACGTTAGCACCAGCTGGAGCTTGTTTGAAATGTACCATCTTGAGTCCAACCCAGAACTACTGTATCAGAATCTTCATTTTAACATGATCCCTGAGCACGAAAAGTTTGGGAAGCTGTTTTAACCTGCACCTGCCCCTTCAGGGTTATCTGCCTTAGCCCAAATGCTAAACAGGGGGTGATAACAGGGAGAACCGGGTACCCTAAATTCCTCTGAGAAGTTCTTTCAATCATACATGTGACTTGGGGCCCTTAAATGTGCGTCTCAGTCATAGCTGGTGACTCTGGACCTGGGCCCTGGTGCATACAGTTCAAACCCAGATGACATGAAAGCACATTTCCCCTTTGCTTCCAGGGCTGCGTCCCATCCAAGTTAATGTCAACTTTAGTTTGCATTTTCCTTGAAAGTAGTACCCCGTGGCTACTGCTGCAAAGGTCAGGATTTACTGAGAGGGAAAAGTGAGCTCATGAGAGGGTCTCCAAGGCACCACTGTATTTCTGCGTCCCGTCCTCCACTAAAGTCCAAACTCTCTATGCAAAGACACTCTCTGTCACTAACATGCTCATGAGATAAGTGGTGGTGGGTGTGAACACTCAGCACTTACTCCACTACTACCTAGCTGTAGTAGTTAGTTGGGGATAGATTTCTTAATACTTCAGGCCTCAGTTTCCCCATCCATTAGTGCTGTCTGAATCCTTCCTGGATCTGTATTCTGTAATTAAAAAATAATTTCATTGCCTTGCTGCTTCTGAAAAATTGGCCTTCCTTTTCAAATATCTTCTATTTTCTTTTTTGAAAATAAAGTTCTACTGATCAGAACTAGATCGAGAGAGGCGCAAAAAAATTCAGGGCCTGGGCTTCCCTTCCCAGAAGCAAGTACCACAGTTTACTTAACAGGGACTGAAATTCACACATGACAGCTGTCTGTAGTCTTGTCACCAGGACTGTCAGAGGTCACATCTCCTCACAGTTTTTAAAAAGTGGAATTAGCATGAGTTTGAGGTCACTTTTCCAACCAGATGATGATGTGCCTGTCAAAGAAATGCTGATTTTGTTTTATTTTCTGGAAACAGGGTCAGAAAACCTTCATGTTTCTCACATCTTGCAAAAAGCAAAAATTGAAGTCAGTGAAGATGGAACCAAAGCTTCAGCAGCTACAAGTAAGCCCCGGGGCGCAGGCAGGGCCAGCTCTGGCGGGGAAGCAGACACACCCCCCCTTCAGTCACCAATCGTGCAAATAAGGAATGAGCCTTGTTTCCAGTCAGACACTGCAGGTTGACCCTCAGAAGGTGACAGTGAGGACAAAGGGATCAAGGACCTGTATCCAAGGAGCTCAGAATCTGTTTCATTAAAGGATTTCAGTGAGAGAAATTCCTCTAGGACAAGAGTCAGCAAACTTCTGTCAACAGCCAAATCTCATGTTTTTCAGCTTTTTAGGCCACCCTGTCTCCATCGCAGCTTCTTACCCCTGCCGTTGTAGGAGAAAGCAGACGTAGGCGATGCAGGTAACAGGCGTGGCCACGTTCCAATAAAACTTCACTTGTATAAGATGTTTTCCCCATGGACTTGGCTGAGGACAGGACTTTGCTGGCCCCTGTTCTCAGGAGGATAAAGCACATTCTGGCTTCTAATTGGCAGGAACAAAGCAAGTTTCAAATTGAAATATTAAAAAAACATCAAGTGCTCATAGAAAAATAGCCAATTAGGTCTATCCAGGACAAAGTGAAGAAGTAGCTTCTATTGAATTGCAGCAGGATGGCTATGCAGCCTTCCCTGATAATTAGAACATTCACATCTGCTTTCTCCTCAGTGGTTTATATAATGAAGGAGAAAATAGAACCACCTTAAATCAGTTTCCCCCCTCATTCATATGAGATCAGATGAATAGATCTGGCCAAATTCTGTGAGCTCATGAAGTGAAAATCTTGCTACACTTACAACTGGGTCAAATATTCCTGGTCTTTAAAAGGTACCATTCATATTTGCTTTATTGCTTTTCTTGAATAAACATTTTATTCCTTTAAAATAGTACTTCAGGCTCAGCTCCTATAGCTCAGTGGCTAGGGTGTCAGCCACATACACCAGAGCTGGCAGGTTCAAATCCAGCCCTGGCCTGCCAAACGACAATGACAACTACAACCAAAATATAGCCAGGCATTGTGGCGGGCACCTGTAGTCCCAGCTACCTGGGAGGCTGAGGCAAGAGAATCTCTTAGGCCTAAGAGTTTGAGGTTGCTGTGAGCTGTGATGCCACAGCACTCTACTGAGGGCAACACAATGAGACTCCAAACAAAAATCTAGAATAAGGCAGCTGGAATTTTTAGGATGTTCTTTGTCTTTTCTACGTGACTGTTAAGTAACACCTAAATTTTGTCAACTAGCATAACCATCAGGGCCAGCTACATAACTTGTGGGGTTTTGTGCTAAATGAAAATGTAGAGCCCCTCATTCATAATTTATGAAGAATTTCAAGACAGTAGTAAGAGAGTATTAAACCAATCACAGTGCAAGGCTCTGTGTAGCTGCCGAGGTCCTGCTATTGCTGTCTGCCCCAACCTGGGCTGCCTCAACAAAACACTGTAGACTGAGGGACTTAAATAAGAGAACTAATAGTTCTGCAGGCTCCCAGTCCAAGGTCAAGGTGTTGGCAGGTGTGCCTTCTCCTAACACCTCTCTCCTTGTCTTAAAGACGAGACTTCCAGGTGGAGGTGGCAGGTTCAAACCCAGCCCCAGCCAAAAACTGCAGAAAAAAAAAAAAAAGATGGTGCTTCCTCACATGTCCTCACATCCCTGGTGTCGCTCCCCCTTCTTACAGTGACTGCACCTCTATAGAAGTAGGATCCTACCCTCATGGCCTCATTTTACCTTTATTATGTCTTTAAGGGGGCTATATTCAAATGCAGCCACTTGAGGGGATTAAGGCTTCAAAATATGAATTTTAGGGGGACACAGTTCAATCCATAGTACCTAGTAGTAACCTCGGCTGGAGTGGTTTGCCCCGTATATATTATACAGGTGTTCCTTTTATAACATCAAACCCAAGTTGTCAGTGCTATCAGGGGGTTGAGGAAGAGGATGGGCCATTGCAGAGGTGTGTGGCAGTGAGACCTCCTTCCAGTGAATACACATTGTGTGTTTATTTAGTGGCAAACACTTGTTCTAAGAGTTTTAGTATGTTTTATGTCATTTAACCTTCATCAGGACTCTATGAGGAGTAATTATGTTATCAGAGAAGATGGTGCTTGTCTAGAATAAATGAGACAGCAATGTAAAGGCCTGTCACGTGAGGTGTTCAGTAGGTGGTGACCACTGAGCCTGTTATAACATGGCCAGCCATGGGACAGGCATTAAGTGTGTCCTCAAATACCAGCCTCTGAGGAACCATCACACAAACCACCTTGCTCACCTCTAACTGTGTATCTGACACATTTCCCTTTTCTCCCCATAGCTGCGATTCTAATTGCAAGGTCGTCCCCTCCCTGGTTTATAGTAGACAGACCTTTTCTATTTTTCATCCGACACAATCCTACAGGTAAGTGATTCTCCGCTTCTGTTCACTCATTAGAATGCAGAAGGTATATTGTGGTCACAGCTATACATGTATCCAGCAGCGTTGCCCTTGATCCATTTCCCCTGTGTCAAGAATTGCAAACACTTTGAATAATACAGCCACCCACATTAAAGAGATAGGAAAACCAAGGCTGTGTTTACAGATTGTGATGGAATCTTTTATAAACACTGATAGGATGTTAGGTTTGGGGGTTGTTGCTGTTTTTAACAGATTGAGAGGCTCAGCCAGTATCCCTTTGGGGGGTACTTTAGATATCTATTGATTTTCCCATATTTTTATAAATGCAGTAAATTTTGCCAGAAGCTATGTCTTTAACCTCTGTAAACCCACTCCATTGTTATGACCTGGAAATTCTTAATTCAGTAGATCTTAGCTCTGTCAGTCATGGGTTGAAACTGGGCTCTGGTCTTTGATTTCATCATTATAATGATACAACGGTCCCTACTTTTTAGTACAATTAGGAAGTATAAGGTTGTCTTTGTGGAAGGTTGGCTTCATGTTGGTAAAGGTGGCATAATATACTTCAGCTTATTATCTTATTTGATCAGCAATGTAAGATAGCTCCTTCTCCTTTTATCTCGTTGAATCAGTAATGTTCTATAACTAGTGTGCTCCAGAGCTAAGCAGTCCAATGCTAGAGCTTCTGGCTACATGTGGCTATTTAACCTTAACTTTAAAAATTGACTTTCTGGCCAGGCACGGTGGCTCACGCCTGTAATCCCAGCACTGTGGGAGGCTGAGAAGGGAGAATTGCTTGAGCTCAGGAGTTCAAGACTCTCCTGAGTGAGAGTGAGACCCCGACTCATGAAAAAAAATGAAAAAACCCAGCTGGGCGCCACGGCGAGCACCTGTAATCCCAGCAGCTTCTGGAGGCTGAGGCAGCAAGATGCCCACAGCCCAAGTCTGAGGTTGCAGTGAGCTATGACGCCACTGCACTCTGCTCAGGTGCATAGGGTGGGACTCCGTCTCAACAAAAAAAAAAAAAAAAAAGCAAAGAAATAAAAAATAAGCAAGGAAATAAAATAAAATCTAAAAAAAAAAAAAAATGGTTTTCTGGCTGGGCATGGTGGCTCACACCTGTAACTCTAGGAGGCCAAGGCAGGTGGATTGCCTGAGTGCACATGTTCCAGACCAGGCTGAGCCAGTGCAAGAACTAGTCTCTAAAAAATAGCTGGGCATTGTGGTGGGCGCCTGTAATCCCAGCTACTTGGGAGGCTGAAACAAGAGGATCTTTTGAGCCCAAAAGTTTGAGATTGCTGTGAGCTGTGACACCACAGCACACTATTGAGGGTGAGAAAGTGAGAGTCTCAAAAAAAAATCATAAAAATTCACTTTCTTAGCCACACTAGCCACATGTGACTATTGGCTACCATATTGGACAGTGAACATACAAACCATTTTTATTCATTGCAGAAAGTTCTGTTGTTTAATACTACTAATAGGTTAAACATTGCTCCTTTCCCTCCCTTAAATATAGCACCTGCTATCTTATTTTAAGGATTATTCAATTCTTACTTTAAGGATTATAGAGTCATGTGTTGTTTCTTTTTAATTTTGTAGGTGCTGTCTTATTCATGGGGCAGATAAATAAACCCTGAAGAGTCTACAATAAAACCATGCAAAGACGACTTTGCCACGAAGACTCCTTTCCTACATCTTCATAGTTCTGTTAAATATTTTTTTACATTGCTTTCTTTTTCAAAACTAGTTTTTAGGAACAGACTCAACGATGCAAGCATTTCTGTTCTGGGAGGTATTAAAGGGGGGAAAATGGGCAGAACAGCTGGAACACTGTACTGAGGAATGAATAGAAAGGCTTCAAAATGTCTAAAAGAGTCTTTAAACTACTGAACTGTTACCTAGGTTAACAGCCCTCTTGAGTATTTGCTGTCTGTCCAGTTCAGGATTTTTGTTTTGTTTTGTTTATATGTGTGACTTTTCAGAAGAAATTTAATCAGTGTGACAGAAAAAAAAAAACAAAAAAAACAAAAAGATGTTTTATGGTAGCTTTTACTTTTTTATGGAAAAAAATATTATTTGCCTTTTTAATCCTTTTTCCCCACCCCCATCCAAAGTCTTGATAGCAAGCATTATTTGGGGGTTAAGAAGTAGCAAAATCTCTAGCCTTTGTGTGTTTTTGTGGTTGTTTTATATAATGCATGTATTCACTAAAATAAAATTTAAAAAACTAATGTCTTGCTAGGCAAGGTTTGCTGTTGTGCAGTGTGCCTGTCACTACTGGTCTGTACTCTCTGGATTTGCATTTTTGTATTTTGTACAAAGTAAAAATAAAGTGTTAATAGTAGTTTAAAAAAATCCATTTCACAGCTATTTGAAAATACAACAAAAGAACCGAGCCTTTTTAAAAAATAAATACTTCAGCCTCTTCTAAGAAACCTCTGCACTTAGGCAAACATCAGGAAATACAAAGCCCCTGGCCTTTTCCTCTTTTCCCTCTACACCGGGCAATCAAACACTAGTCCCTGCTTCCACACTGTTTTTAGATCCCTTCAAAGGAGTAGCTCTTGCAGTAATCCTAGTTCTAAACTTAAGTGCAGTTCACTTAAGCAATGGCTAAGTATTGTCAGCAATGATAGAGATTTTGTAGTTAAGTACAGAAAGAAGTTCCTAATGTACAAATGTACTTTGGAAATCTAAGGGAACAGTGAATGTTTCATTTCTTGGTGATAAGCTGTAGTCTTGGGGGGGTTTTTTTGTTGTTGTTTGGTTTTTAAGACAGACTTCAGTTTGTTGCCCCTGGTAGAGTGCTCTGTTGTCATAGCTCACAGCAACCTCTAACTCTTGGGCTCAAGTGATTCTCTTGCCTCAGCCTCCCAAGTAGCCAAGACTACAGTGCTTATGACAACACCCTGCTATTTTTAGAAATGGGGTCTCACTCTAGCTCAGTTTGGTCTCGAACTCATGAGCTCAGACGATCCACCCACCTCGGCCTCCCAAAGTGCTGGGATTACAGGCGTGAGCCACTGCACCCGGTCTGTAGTGTTTTTTGAAACCATATTTTTGGTTTTGGAATAACTTTCCAAGTTAACTCAAATATCACAATTTTAATGTTACAACATTTGTCAATACTTTTTCATTAATTTCTTAAAAGATATTTGTAGTCTTTCTTTCCTAAGTCAGAATGGTTTATCAAAACATAAAAGCATTGTTTTTTAGCCCGTAAGCTCTACTAGTCACTCTTTATACATTAAAACCTCACATTCAACATGCCACCAACCTGCCATTTGTAATTCTTATCTGTAAAGTGGACTGAGCTTTGCTGATAGCAACTATTTAAGTATGTATACTTTGGCTCATCAAGAGAGAAGAGAAAAGGGGGAGAATGTTGTCTTTATTTAGTAATAAATGCCAAAAAACTGTTGGGAAAGGCTACCTTAATCCACATATATTCTAGCAAGCATGCCCATAGTTGGTGACGCTCTTTCCAGCCAGTTTGACTGGGTTTTCCAGTATTCTGCTCCCACATAGTTGTATTATTTTGAATCCTTTAGAAGAGTTAACAGTGTTGGCAGTAAATGAGAATTATATACTTCATTCATTCAAATTCTCTCTTGGGTCAGGACCAATAGGACATAGATGTATGAGATGGAGAGGCACATGAGATTTATTATGGGAATTGGCTTGTGCAATTATGGAGGTTGAGAAGCCCCATCCCATGCTGTCTGCAAGCTGGAGAAACAAGGGAGCCCATGGTATAGCTCAGTCCAATTTCAAAGGCCTGAGAACCTGGAGCCACTAGTGTGAGTCCCAAAGGTCAGAGGACAGGTCTGATGTCCAAGAGTAGGAAAAGATGGATGTTCCAGCTCTAGAAAAGAATGTGCCCTTCCTCTACATTTTTGTTCTACCCAGGCTCTCAACTGCCTAGATGGTGCTACCCATGCTGAGTAAGGGCAAATCTTCCTCACTCAGCCAATCTCCAGAAACATCCTCACAGACATACTTAGAAATTAATGTTTTACCAGTTAGCTAAGAATCCTTGAATCCAGACAAGATTGGATTAATTCCAGGTACCAGAAGGTACAGAGATAAACACACTTTCCCCAAGTAATTTAATTTTAAAAGGCAGAGAGACAATCATAGCACTACCATAAGTGTATTTACAAGACGTGGAAGCAGGAAAGGTCTGGGAAAAGATCTTTTGTGGCAGGGCCAAAGATCCCTGGACTCCCCACTCCAGCAGCGCTCATTGCAGAAAGGACCAGAGTTCACCTTTCTGACATTGCCAAAAGGAGTGACCCTATCCTGTGATACAGGTGGGCTGCTCCCCAATAGTATATTGCTCACATTTTACTGGGCACGTTAAATTTTGAAGTGCCTCATCCCATTTCAGAATGCCTCTTTGATTAATAAAGTTTCATAGTACAGTTTCAAACTTAACAATATACAGAGCTTGGGAAAATTGTATCATGGTTGCCAAACTATATCCTTTCTGTATTTTCACTTGATTCTCCCAACTTACCTTTAGACTTTCCTCATCATTCAACATGTAGATTCTGATCCTAGCTGATTTTTTTAAATTGTAATCTCTGGGCTAGGGGAGAGAATGTTTTACTTAAATTTTTTTAATATACTTTAACTTTTACCTTTCGATATACTTTAGGCCTTTTCTTACTTCAAAGTGATTAAATTTATGAAAACTTCTTTCCTTGATGGAAACTGAAATAAATTTAAGATATGGAGACTGCCATAAAGATTACAGGCCTGAGTGGAATGGAAGAAAAAGTATCCAATGTACTCAGTCCTACTATGAAGCTAAATTATAGCTTTCAAATGAAGGCTATAACCCAACTATAGCACAAGACTATGGGGAAAGGGCCAAGGAAGGGGAAGGGAGGGGGGAGGTTTTGGTGGAGGGAGGGTAATGGGTGTGGCCACATCTACAGCGCATCTTAGAATGGGTACAGGCAATTGCACTAATGTACACAGCTATGATTTAACAATTAAAGAAAAAAAGATGCGCATCTCCACCAGTGGACTGAAAAAGCCGACTCCAGTTCTGAGCCCTCAGAAATGATGAACCGTTTCCAAGCAGTTTATGTGAACTTCTCCTTTGTGTCAATAAATGCTTCCCCGCCCCCCCCCCCCAAAAAAAAAATGATTACAGGCCTGAGCTAGATCACTTTTGCTATGTAGACATATTTGAGCAAACAATTTATCATACAGATTAGATGTCATACTGAGTTTGAACAGGAGGCAGGGTACAATTTTCCTAAAGTAACAAAATGGTAGACCTATGGAAAAACTGAGGCCACAACCAGTGAAGTCACTCTTTTGATACTTAATGAGATGGGTACTTTGAATTCCTGAGACACAATAAAAGAGAGTAGGCATTGACCCAAATACAGTGAACACTGTCTTACTGGCCTTGGAATCTCTTGTCTTGAAAAGATGGTGACAGGTAACCTAAAAAAAAATCCCAGTCATAAGAGAACTCTACTAAAAGGGACAGGGAGTGGCCTTTATACCAGTTAACTCTTTCATTTCCCTGAAAATCAAAAACTGAATGACATAGAGCTCCACACTAAGTGTTCTAAAAACTGCAGTAAGAACGGTAAGGCTTTGCTCTGAACCAGCAGAGTAGCTAACGCATGCTTCCGAGGACTGCTCAGGGGTGACAGCTGGGAGGAGGTGAGAGCTGGGGAAGCTGGCAGGTGACTCCTGTGTCCCCAGCCTCCTGTGAGCATTGACAGACACAATATTTTTTCTACTCAAAATCCACTTTGGGAAGCCAAAGGGTGGAAAATACTGACTTTTCAGCCCCATTTCTTAGATTTACAAACTGCTTTTTGGAGCCTCTCCCTCAAATCATGAAGAGATGCAAATGTTATGATTTTAATGAAAAATTTGCTAAATGAGAAATCACCATTCATCATCAGATCACGTTTGCTGATTAAACTATTGAATATTAGGTGGCAAATGAAAATGAATGTGATTTCTTAATGCTGTGCCTCCTGCATCTCAAGTTTTATAATCCCAGCTACCAAGGCCAAAAGAAGCATGGCAGACCTTTGTGCCTGTCCTTCCTAGACAAAAAAAAAAAAAAACAAAACAGTGCTAGGAGCAAACAAATTGCCAGGAGCCCTATGACCATCATTGTCAAATCATGAATAGTTAATCTGATGATAATCAGCTGATTTTTTGCGACAGCTGTCTTATATACTATATAGTCTATTGCTAAATATCTCCGGGCCCTTACTGACATAGTGTCTTGGTGTGAAGATGCTGACGTGAGTAATTTATGTAGAGGAAGCATTATCAGAAAGTCAGGCAAACTCTTCTCCCCTAACTTAGAAATTCTCAGTGACCTCTTATACATCTTCTGTGGAGGATCAGAACAGAACAAAATGGTTCATTTACAATTTCAATGTACAACAGCTCCAGTAAAAAAAATACTCTGTGAATAATCAAATAAAGTTCTTCCTTGGTTGAAGGGGGAGTAAGTTAGTGTTGTAAATTTGTTCACTTTTCTCCCCGATTTGCCTTAAACCAATCGTGTTCTGCTATTAGTGAACTCATGTCATGGAAAGCACAGGCACTATCAATATCACACAGCTTTTTAATTATTTTTTTTCAGAACACACATGTGTGATTACAGGTATTCTTGGGGAAATTGTTCTTTTTTTGTTTGCAACACTGGATTCAATTTAGCAAACATTGTTGGGACTGCAGGGAGAACCATGGCTTTCAAACCCATCCGAAGAGCCAAAGCTCTAGAAGACAAGGTGGTCCGGACACGCTGGGATTTGGAGATGATACAGGATCAGCCTGAACAGGTGGGCTTTCAGGTGCAGAACTTGGGCAGCAAGCTAATAGGGGAACATCCCCAGTGGGCATCCCCAAAGATGTTATGAACTGGCCTCCCTTGTGGAAAGAATGTCTACATCTGGTTTTGGGAAGTGTCAAGATGGACAAAGAATCCTCCTGCCTCGGCAGTGCTTTTCTTTTTCTTACTGTCCCCCTACTTTCGGGGGACAGGAACAGCAAGAAAAGTCAAAGAAACAGGTTTTTTAGCTCCTGTAAACGTACTCATAGAATGTCAGAGCTAAAGGTGCCTTGAAAAGTCCTACATGTGACTTGAAAAGTCCTGTATGAACCATGTGCTACACACATACACGATCTTTCCAGTACAGGTAGAAAGTGTTCCCCAAAACAGCACTGTGCATACTGACCCTCGCGGTAGGACTAGAGCACCACCTCGTGGCCAAAATCGATATCCTGCTGAACACAAAAGCAGGCCCAATTTGTTCAATTTGCATTACAGGTATTACACTATTATTCTGAATATAGTTTCTAGTTCACTTTCTCATAGCCACATAAGCTCTTGGAGAATAATATTCCCCATGGAGGATTGTACCATCAGTACTCCTCAAAGGAGAAAAAAGAGTTACTGAGCTTGCAAATAAATTCTAAAAACTTTTTCAAAAATTTTCATCTAAACAAAAATTAGAATCATATACTCTAGGGAGATTCTGCCATTTCATATTTGCTGAATAAGTAAGTGGTTAGAAGACATTTGCTGTCCTCTGCTTCTCAGAAGCTTTCATTGTATCATCTCTTCTCCTACTATGTCCATGAAAAACTTATCAAATCATGTTTACTTCTTAGAAATACTTCTAAGTATATTGGTCTGGGCAATCGTTTTTTGAGAAATACCCCCAAAGCCCAGGTAAGCAAAATAAATTTGGAAAATGTAACAGCCAGGTGTTGTGGCGGGTGACTATAGTCCCAGCTACTTGGGAGGCTGAGGCAGGAGAATTGCTTAAGCCTAAGAGTTTGAGGTTGCTGTGAGCTGTGATGCTACAGCACTCTACTGAGGGTGACAGCTTGAGACTCTGTCTCAAAAAATAAATCAAAAAATAAATAAATAATGCTCTCAACATTAGCTGAAAAATGCAAATCAAAACTATAATGAGGTTTCATCTCACACAGTTAAAATGGCTTATGTCAAAAATGGCTCATGTCAAATGCTGGCGAGGATGTGGAAAAAGGGGAACTCTTTGTACACTGCTAGTGGGAATGTAAATTAGCACAACCACTATGGAGAACAGTATAGAAGAGGAGAACTACCATGTGACCCAGTGATCCCACAGCTGGGAATATACCCAGAAGAGGGAACATCAGTATAACAAAAATACCTGCACTCTCATGTTTACTGCAGCACTATTCACAATAGCTGAGATTTGGAATCAACCTAAGTGTCCATCAATGGATGAATGAACAAAGAAATTGTAATACATATATACAATGGAATATTATATAGTCATGCACACAAAAATAAAATCCTTGGAAGGCTGAGACAGGTGGCCTTCCTGAGCTCATGGGTTCGAGATCAGCCTGAGCCAGAGCAAGACCTCGTCTCTGAAAATAATTGGGCATTTTGGCAGGCACCTGTAGTCCTAGCTCCTTGGAAAGCTGAGGCAAAAGAATCACTTGAGCCCAGGAGTTTGAGGTTGCGGTGAGCTGGGATGCCATGACATTCTACCGAGGGTGACATAGTGAGACTCTGTCTCAAAAAACAAAAAAAGAAAAATGTTTACTTGTTATGAATGATATTTAAATGGCATTTTACTACTGGGTTTAGTCCTCTATCCTTATGTTCAATTACAAACTGGAGCTAACTCTCAAAATAAAAGGTGAAATATCGCTGACCCTTGAACAATGCAAAAGTTAAGGGTGCCAATGCACTGCGTAGTCAGAAATCCACATACAGCTTTTGACTCTCCCAAAACTTAACTACTAACAGCATACTACTGACTGGAAGCCATACTGATATTGTTAACAGTCGCCATTAACATTATTTTATATGTATTATATACTATATAATCTTATAGCAAAGTAAGCCAGAAAAGAACATGTTGTTACAAACATCGTAACGAAGAGAAAATATGTTGACTATGTGGTGGCAGTGGACCATCAGGAAGGTCTTCATGTTGGTGGTGTTCACATGGAGCAGGCTCAGGGGAAGAGGGCTTGCTGTCGCAGAGAGGGAAGAAAATTCACATTTAAGCAGATTCACACAGTGCAAACTCACATTGTTCAAGGGCCAAATGTAATTTATAACCTACTAATTTAGCCAACTAGTTACTTCTCAAATTTTCCCCTCCAAAAACAAGTTCCCACTTTACCTGTGATAGCTGTAAAGCCTCTGACATATAATTCAAGTTCCAATTTCCTAGCCAGTCTCAGAAAAGGAGTTTCAAAGGTCTTTCATCTCCTTTCATAAAAAGATTCCATGGCAAAAAGCACTGTTGGTTATAACATTTTATCTCTTTCCTATTCTCAACTCCCAACTTCTGCATTTCTTATAAAACCTTGGGAGTAACCTCTGGCAGACTGAAACTAAAAATTAATACTGTTGCTAAAGAGTTATTAAGGAATCGACCAAATGACATCTGAAGTCGAAAGATCACTGACCTCAACACAAAAGAATAAAGAACCCGAAGAACCTTCTGTACCGAATGATTGTGTGCTGATACTTAGAGCAGTTGGTACTGTTCACTATTATGATTATAGGATATCAAATTGAACTGATAAATATTTTTCCATTACCTTCAATATTTTAAGCTGGTTTTGAGTTTTAATTTCTTAGAAAAAGCTATTTCTTAAAACCATAAAATTCACCTATTCTCCCTTTTATAGAAAGAAATAACTAAGAAACATTAGAAATGCACAGAATTTTAAACATAATTCATATCTTACATTTCTAGAATTATAACATTGCTACTTTAGTTAAAATTGTATTAGAGATTCCTAGGTCTATCAAACTGCAATGTAACATTGTGAGAAGGAATAATTTTATTGGCATTATAGCACAAAACTCACATAAGACATATATTCAAATTATAATACCTCAAAGCTAGTGGGAAATAAAATATACCTAACTATACCAATTCTCTACAAAAAAAAATAAAATAAAAAAACTTTAGGAAAAAAATGTCAAAAAATGACTTTTGATTAAACAAAAACGATTTTAAGAAAACAAAAAACTGTGATCTGATTAATATTTATTTGATTTTAGGAACACAGACATTTTCAGAATGTCTAGCTTGAAACACCTTTGACATTTGCCTCACTGTTTTGCTCACAAATTTCAGGTTGCCATATCTTTGACTGGCTAGTTGGTAGTGATGGCCTGTTGTGCTCTCAAGTTCTCTTTGGGCTTGGAATAATCCCAAGGACGTCTGTTCTCTGTAAATCCATACAGTTTTCTAAGTGCCACTCGAGCAGCTTCTTCTTCTGCAACCAATACTGTTTCCCCAGGTCCTTCAGCAATCAACTTTTTATCACTGGAAAGAAAACAAACTCTAGTTTTAAATTGTGTAGTACATAGTAAGATCCAGTACAAAAAGCAGTTATGCCTTCTAAATCTTACTTTGATAATAACACCCACCAGATACAATATAACAGCTTTATATATCACCTTTTGGATTTTAACTAGTTGTGTTGCAAGTTTCTTACCTATGATAATTAGGCAAAGATACAGTTACATTTACATAGAAATACAAACAACTCTCTCCACTCAGTATTTTTGAAATCAAAAACGCAATACATGTATACCTATATAAGTATGGGTTTAACTGCTGGTAAGAAAACTGGAAAAATATATAAATATTTTCTTATAAAAACCTGAAACTATTAAAAATATTCTTAGGAACTATGACTAAATTATTTTTAATTCTTTTCAACATATGATATGACGAAGAAAGACTGCTAAAAAATTGTGCCTTTTGAGTTTGTCATCTAAACTTTAACACAAATGAAAAATCAGTTCTGTATTTTAAATTGTGAACTTTAGATTCAAAAATGGCTATATTTAAAAATTACTTTCTATACGTATCTAAATTTATTCTGAGAAGATACAGGTAGGATAGTAAATATTAAATGTTGGTTATCAGTGTTCTAGCAAAACTAGATAAAACTGAAAACAGTTATTTTCTGCTATTTCCATTATTATACCTAGCTATCTTCTTTAAAAATGTTTACATTTTTAAATGTAAATTTTATTTACAATTTACAATTTTAAATGTAAACATTTTTAAAGGACCGGGTACAGTGGTTCATGCCTGTAATCTAGCACTTGAGAGACCAAGGCAAGTGGATTGCCTGAGTTTACAGGTTTGAGATCAGCCTGAGGCAGAGCAAGACCTCTTCTCTAGAAATAGCTGGGCATAGTGATGGGCACCTATAGTCCCAGCTATCTGGGAAGCTGAGGCAAGATAATTGCTTGAGCCCAAGAGTTTGATGTTGCTGTGATCTATAATGCCACAGTTTGAGGTTGCTGTGAGCTATAACGCTACAGCACTCTACCAAGGGTGACAAAGTGAGACTCTGTCTCAAAACAAACAAAGAAAAAAGTAAAAATGTTCCTGTAAGGGAACAAAGAATGCACTTGATACTTAACTACAATCCTGTTGGTTACTTCTTTAAACACTTCCTGTAAATTTCCTGACCTAAAATAAGGCATCTCTCTGACAGTTTCATTCATAGCAACTCCATTTAATAACTCAGATTCACTGCAAGTTGACTCGAAAGTGAAGACAACCAGAACCAAATTAAAGAAAAATGAATACAGCTATGCAAATCAGAGAACTGTAAGGTGGAAGGAATTTGCAAAAACATTTGCTACTTGACAGTAATTTGAAATGAAACAATAGATAGTCATATTAAGTTAAACTTTATAATAATAAACATATACATATTTTTATAAAGTGAGAAACACAGAAAATCCCCTAAAAGTGAATTTCATGCATAGGAATTATCATCATATTTTAAGTCCAGTGACATTATGTGTCATTGATCATCTTTTAAAAAGTCATTATGTAAAATCTAGAAAAGTACTACATGCAACAACAATCACTGTTAATAACATGGCAAGTTACTACATACATTTTTTAAGATAAAAAATTTCTCAAATTTCCCAATGTCATTAAAAATTCTTTCAGAATATCATCTGTAATCACTGTACTATATCCTATTGTGTACATATCTCTTATAGGATATCCATTTTATTTCTCATTTACTATTTACTGACCACCTTGTCTCCCAGGAAATGCTCAAGAAATGAGGGAGAAAGTAAAGAAATGAACAACTTTGTTCACAAATTTTTGTCTGAAAAATACCAAATCACAGAATATAAAAGTATTCAAGATTCTTGACATTCTGTCAAAATTATTCATAATTGTACATTTCTTTCTTTTACCAGAAGGGTATGAACTGATTATAAAAGATGTATTTAAAGTTTACCAATATAAACAAAAACAGAGTATTTCTTTTTTTTTGCTTTGTATTTCAATTAAAACTGAAGGTGAAACCTTTTTTTTTGAGACAGAGTCTCACTCTCCATTTCCTGAGTATCATGGTGTCAGCTCATAGCAACCTCCTACTTTTGGGCTTGAGTAATCTTGCCTCAGCCTCTCGAGCAGCTGGAACTACAGCCAGCTGCCATAATGCCTGGCTAGTTTTTCTATTTTTAGTAAAGACAGCAGTCTCGCTCTTGCTCAGGCTGGTCAACATTTCTTATGGATGCTGTGGAATAAGCAGTTTGTTTTTAAGGATTCTAATCAAAGTTATGAAGATTAAAATTTTACTAACCTGCCTTGGCCTCCCAGAGTGCTAGGATTATGGGCATGAACCACAGGGCCTGGGTTGAAGATAAAACTTTTAACAACACTACACATTTTCTCCTTTGTGATGTTTTCTACTGCTTTTATACTTCTAAAGTCTTTTGTGATAAGATTAGCTATTTTAAATATTTAGTGTTTACATTCAACACTTTGATCTTAATACATGAAATTAATTTGGAGCAGATAAGCTTTTTCTTTTTTTTTGAGACATTGTCTCACTTGGTCACCCTTAGTAGAGTGCTGTGGCATCTTAGCTCACAGCAACCTCAAACGCTTAGGTTTAAGTTATCCTCTTTCCTCAGCCTCCCAAGTAGCTGGGACTAAGGTGTCCGCCACAATGCCCAGCTATTTCTTAGAGATTGGGTCTTGCTCTTGCTCAGGCTGGTCTCAAACCTGTGAACTCAAGCAATCCAGTCACCGTGGCCTCCCATGTGCTGAGATAACAGGTATGAGCTATTGTGCCAGACAGTAGGTAAACTTTTTATTAACAAAACTAAAAAATTGGGAGTGGATTAAAGATGGCGGCTGAGTAACAGCTTCCCTGTAACTGGGCTTGGCGAATCTGGGGAGACAAGACTCCAGACATCTCTGGCC